>PVJD01005087.1:0-121945 GCA_004026545.1 Mormoops blainvillei
GATGAACTCCCACTCGATGCCCTCCTTCTTGTACTCCTCCTGCTCCAGCACGAACATGTGGTGGTTGAAGAACTGCTGCAGCTTCTCGTTGGTGAAGTTGATGCAGAGCTGCTCGAAGCTGTTGAACTGCAGGGGGAATGAGGGCGGACCCAGGTCAGGTAGGCAGGTTATCTGAGTGGCCAGGGGCCTTGACCCAGGGATGTGTCCAGCCCTGCGAGGGGTGTGGCTGTTCCTCTCCCCTGTCAGGGCAGAGACGGAGTGCCCCCACCCCCCGCTAAGGCGGGACAATGACGGCCTCCATCACTGCTGAACCCCCCTGCCTTCCCAGCACCTGGCTAATGACCATCCTGTCACATGTGCCAGTGAGTGCGTTACTGTTCTCCCTACTCCCCACTCACATCGAAGATCTCGAAGCCAGCGATGTCCAGGACACCGATGAAGTACTGGCGCGGCTGCTTGGTCTCCAGACTGGCATTGATCCGCGTCACCATCCAGTTGAACATCTTTTCATACACTGCCTTGGCCAGTGCCCCAATGGCATATGACACCTGGAAGATAGGGGAGAGACCCAGGTGAGCAGATTCACTGGGAAGAGTGAATTTCAAAGCTCCCACTGCACCCTGCAAGTCTTTACCACCATTTCTCTTCTGAAGATGACCCACCTGCTGGACATTCTGCCCCTTGGTGACATATTCATTGCCCACTTTCACCCGAGGGTGGCACAGCCCCTTGAGCAGGTCAGCTGAATTCAACCCCATGAGGTAGGCAGACTTATCAGCCTCTGGAAGGAAAGGGTAGGTAGCAAAGTTGATAAAGAGATGACTCCTCTCCAGACACAGCCTTTAGTGACTCCACAGCTGCTCCCGGCATCCCAGACTCCCACCTTCAGTGCCGTCTGGCTCAGCTTGCTCCTCCCGCTGCTTCTGTTTGAACTTCATGTTTCCAAAGTGCATGATGGCGCCCGTCAGCTTGTAAATGGAGCTCTTCTCCTCTGGAGTGAAGCCCAGCACATCGAAGGCATTCTATAAGAAGGCCCCATATCGATGGACAACACGAAAGTAAGTAGGGCAGGTAAGTGAGATCTCTTTTCAGTTGGAGAGAGAACTCTCTGAGTTCCGAGATTCCCCTACCCAGTGGCGATTCCAAAACAAAGACAAGAGGTATCAGTGCAGAGGGCAGACTGCCTCATCCCCAGTATCAGGGGTCACAGCTGTCCTCTGGGGGGTGCTCTGGGTTACTCATGCGTGTTTCCTACTGTTGCCCCTTTTCTAGGCCCCACAGTTGCTTCCCTGCCTAGATCTTCCATAACTGTCCATATCTGTTGTTTGTCTAGCAGCTTGCTCAGCTCATGGAATCTTCCTGACCCTTCCCTCCCTCCTTTCCTTAGTGATGTCTTATTTCTCGGCTTGTCTGCTTCTCCATGGCTTTCAGCCCTCTCTGGTTTGACTGAGAACAAAATACTTTCCAGCCCTGTCTCATCACACCCACACCTTAGCATCACCCTGACCAGAGGCACATGCTGGCCTTCAGGGAGGACTATGCCACTATGAACAACAGACAGCCAATGTCAGCTCTACTGCTGGGCCAGTGGAATGCCCATTTGCCCTGCACCACCAGTACCCTCACCTCTCGACTGAGTCCTTACACACTTACATCAGTGGCCATGAGCTCCTCAGAGTCATCTATCGAAGCCACAGTGGTCTCTCCTTGGGAGATGAACGCATAATCATAGGGGTTGTTGGTGATCAGCAGCATGTCTAGGGGAAGAAGATATGGTTAGGGTGTGGCACAAACCCCTGACTCTAACTGGTCTGCCTGACACAGCACAGGGCCCGTAGGGGAGCACAGGACAGGGCTTAATGTGGCTCCACATCCCCCAGAGCTGAATGCAGGGTGCCATAAACCCAGTGCATGCCAACAAGCAACCACAAGCAGAAGGGACCAGGTTGCCATGGAGATTGTTGGTCTCCGTTGGCAGCGCTGACTCACCCAGTAGCTCAGGTTTTTTATTAGACAGGATTTGGTAGAAAATATGATAATCTCTCTCTGCTTTCAGCTGGAAAATAACTCTGGATTTTTCCAGAAGGTCTGTGAACAGTAGGGGAGAAGAAAGAGAGAAAGAAAAGGTTGTTGGACTTAGGTACAAGGAAACAGAAATGAATGATACGTGTAGCAAGCAAAAGGCAGAGGGAGAGCGAGAGGAGGAGAGAAAGAGAGACTCATACACAGACACACAGAGGTGGAGATAGAGACAGAGACGCAGCAAGACAGAAATAGTCTCGGGGATAGACGCACAGGCCTGCAGAGACAGAGATGGAGAAAGAGCAGAGGAAGTCTCAGGCAGAGATGGATATGCAGACCTAAAGACACAGACACACAGAGACAGAAAGAGAGGGAGAAAGCCTGTGGTCTGGAGACCCAGAGAGAGAGAGAGAGAGAGAGAGAGATTGAGATGGCGTTGGTTAGAACGAGGGTGAGCTCAGGCTGAGCCCTAGCAGACTCAGGGCACTCACAGGTCTCTATGTCTGCAGATGCCAACTTTCCAGTTGCCCCAAAATGAATTCGAATGAATTTCCCCTGGAGAGATAGAAGAGAGGAGTGATAAGTTGAGGGAAAGCTCATATTTGATGCCATCCTTCGACCAGCCCAAATCTCAAGTCCAAGGTCAGGGATCACTCACAAAGCGGGAGGAGTTGTCATTCCGGACGGTCTTGGCATTGCCAAAAGCCTCCAGGGCAGGGTTGGCCTGGATGATCTGGTCCTCCAGGGTGCCCTGCAGAGGTGAGGAGAATGGTAGGTTAGAGGGTTCTCTTCCCTTTTTGCAACGTGGGACTTTGGGGGACAATAGGCCTACCTTGCTTGGGTTCTGGTCCTTCTTGCTGCGATCCCCAATGGCGGCGATAACAGCAAAGTACTGAATGACCCTCTTGGTGTTAACTGTCTTCCCGGCTCCGGATTCTCCGCTGTCAGGACATTCAGGGGCTCATTAGGCATTGCGCAAACACTGCTTGAGGCCCACAAGCCTGGTCCTACTCAACAGTGGGAGCTGCGATGCTGGCAGCTGATGGGTACTAAGCATCCCAAATACATAGGTGTACTCCAGCATACACAGGGTCAGGGGTAGCAACCAGAAAGGTGGTACAAGGAGGTGCTGGGTTTGGGCAGGTGGAACTTAGTCTTAGCTGGGCAAAGTCAATCAGAGGAGATGGGCCTGGGCAGTTTTGAACAAGAATGGGCAGGGCTGGAAGAGCAGGGGAGATTTCTGAAGGGAAAGGTGGAAAAAAAAGAAGAGCTGAAGAAGATGTGGTGATCCTGAGCTTAGGGATAAATGATGAGTTGGAGGAGAGTAGGTGAAGGAGATTGGAAAGGGAAAATAAGAGAGGGAAAGGAGCGAACAAAAAGAAGGTAAGGGGAAAGGCCGGGGGAGAAAACAGGTCTGGCGTGAAGGTGGAAGGAAAAGAGTGAGCTATGCATAGGGCCTGGGGACCCTGATGGTGTTGGGGATCCTCTTGGGGCTGGGGTCCGGGGAATTCTGGAAGGGAACTGGGTAGGAGCCACACTCACGTGATCAGGATGGATTGGTTTTCTCTGTCTGTGAGGAGGAAATTGGGAGGGAAAATCAGGAACTACATAGAATGCCCTTGTTTGGTGTTCCCCCACCCATCTCCCCACCCCCTGCCCTTCTCCAGGCCTGTCCCAGCTGCCAAACCCCACAGGAGGAGGAAGAGAGCCAGCATATGCATTTCCTTCCGTGGGTCCCTCAGGAAAACCCTTCACTTGGGACCGGTCACCTGTCAGCATGTACTGATAGGCATTGTCGGAGATGGAGAAGATGTGGGGCGGCGCCTCGCTCCTCTTCTTGCCCCTGTAGGCAGCCACCACCTCAGCGTTGTACACCGGCAGCCACTTGTAGGGGTTGATGGTGACGCAGAAGAGGCCTGAGTAGGTCTAGGGGTGGATAAAGGAGGAGGGAGCTGACAGTGAGAAGGATGGCATCAGAGTTAGAGAAAGATCCGGGGAAAGGAACAAGAGAAAAGAAAATCTATGAATACACTAAATCTGAGTAATGCCATCCCCCAGGGCATTAGAGCTGAACCAAGGATGTAGGAAGTAGGACAGAGTACAAAACTGCATGGACACAAAGGACAGAAACTCTTGGCTCCAGGAGGGAGATACGTATGGACCGGGAAGCTACCAGATTCAGAAGGATGTTATAGGTGGAGCACTCACGTAGATCATCCAGGACGCGTAGCGCTCCTTGAGGTTGTAGAGCACGGCAGGCTCGTGCAGGAAGGTCAGCATGGCCATATCCTCGATCTTGTCGAACTTGGGTGGGTTCTGCTGTAACACCTGGTCCTCCTTCACGGTCACCGTCTGCAACAGCCCGTACGCACAGCCTATTGTCAGCCCGCCCTCAGCGGTGATAGGAGTTGGGAGAGTTACAGGACAATGGTGTTCAAGAGAGAAGGAGCCAGGATCACAGAGAAAATACACTAGATGTTGGGAAGGAGAAGGGCTATTTGGAGGATGCGGATCCCTACCTAGAGGAAGGAAAAATTGGACCTTCCTCAGGTCTGCATGGAGTGGATCCCGGTGGTACCCGTCTCTGTCCACGAGAGGTGTGGGGGGCATCCAGGGTGGCTTCTCATGCCAGCCCTGCCACCCACCTTGCCATTCTCGGTCTCCGCAGTGACTTTGCCACCCTCTCGAGACACAATCTTGGCTTTGACAAACTCTTCCTTGTCGTCAGGCACGAAGACGTCCTTCTTGAGGTCAAAGGGCCTGGTCTGGGCTTCTAGCCGCTCCTTCTCTGACTTGCGCAGGAAGGGAGCGGCAGCCCCAAATGCTGCCATCTCTGCATCCCCCATGGTTGCACCTGCATTGGCAAGAGAAGGAGCTGACTGCTCTCCCCTCTGCTCTCCTGTACACTGGGAGCCCCAGCACCTAGCACCATGCTCAGGAGTCAGGAGGGGTCCCTGGCAAGTCCCTTGTCCCTTGAACGTATCCCTTAACCTGAGAACGTCTCGCAAATCTGTCAGGACAGAAGGGGAGGCTAACTTTTGTTTAGCCTGGGGCTCTCCTGGGAAAGGGAGGAGTGTCCTGGGCTTCTCATGGGAGCAGGAATTTGACTGTATCCATCTCTGACCCTTGTCCTTCCCTGGCCCCCTCACTAGTCACAGGTAAGGACTCCTGGTCACCAAGACATTCTCCCCGAAGCCAGGAAGAAACTAGAGTTCCATGCCTTCCCAGATCCCCCCAATCTCACCCCCACCCCATCCGCAGCTTTCCTTACCTTGGCTTCTCAAAAATGTCTATGAGAGGAAAGTGTCTCAAACCTGCAGAGGACCTGGAGAGGGGAAAGGCTGTGTCAGGACCACCTCCCTGCTGCTCTCCGGCTCTGCCCTTCAGCATCCAGCCCCCCCGCCCCGCCCCAGGGCTGAAAATCGGCGAGAAGTGATAGTCAGCTTCTCTGGTCCTGTCCTCTCTCTTGCTTCTCAAAAGCACTGTTCCTCTAATCCCCGGGCACTGACTCTAGTTTCCTGACATCAACTCACCTCTGAGCCTTAGTCCCCCTCCCTCTTGGGTGATGGTCCCACCGTTGCCTATACCCATCTAATGAAACTTGCTCTCCTTGAGGCACCTGATGAACAACCTGATGCTCACATTTGTTCAGAGCTTTACAGCTTCCAAAGCATTTTGTGCACATTCTCTTACTCAATCCTAACCCCATTCTACAGATGAGAATATAGGATCTGCTTGTCCAAGAACACATAATAATCCTGGTGGAACGAGGATTTGAACCCTAGTCTCATGACTAAAGCCTGTTCTCTTCCATCCTGTCCTCATTTGATTGTCTTGGTGGGCATTCTCAGAGGGGAGACCCTGTGGGCATCCTCTCATAGACACATCTATCACACAGCCAAGCATGTTCCATGCGTCCTTTAATAAACATGTGTGCCCACCACTCATGTCTCACACACACTCCCTTCCTTCACATACCTCGGCACACGCCCCCTCCCAGTGTACCATTATGCCTCAGCAATAGATGTGCCCTTAAATATATGTACAGCATAAATAGACTCACATGCTGTACACTGTCGGGTATTCAGAGGCCTGGAACAGCCATACTACCTGCCTGTGAAGTCCCTTTGCAGAGTGTACTCACACTGCAGCAGTCGTGACTCCTGGATGCTCACACAAGCACCTCCATGTGCAGGGACATGGGTAGTTACACATCGGAGACCTCACACTTCTTAAGTAATCATTCTCTGCCATCCTCTTCCCCCTGTGCCTCCCCCCAAATGAAGCTGCTTGTCCTCAAGCATGATTATAAACATGTCTCCCACTTGATATTTCTCTATGTTAGGCAGTGAGGTACAAACTCTCCCTCATCATGTGTTCAGGCCATACATGTTTATACACATACCACACACACACACATGCACACCCCTCTATTGCATTCTGGTCTCATATGCTTTGCTATAGATAGACATCTCACAGTAATACATGAGCTCCCCCTCCTCCCAGGGCATGTACACGCATGTTTAGACCTAAACATGTGTGCTCAGTTACCAGACCCAGTACTCTGCATGAAGCCCTGCTTGCAGCTTGCTATTCCTGGAGGAGCACTTTCCTAAACCTGGGCCCTCTTATCCCAGAGGAAGGCTTGCAGCTCCACGCTCCTACCTGAGAGCAGACAGGACAGAGTGCAGGGCAGAGCGGTGGAGCCTGACCTGGTTAGGGGCTGTATATATGGGGCAGCAGGGAGCCCCCACCCCCACCTGCACCCAGTCCCCAGCCGGATTTAGAAAGGACTGTTGTCACTAGAAGCATTTCCCACAGCCCCCCCTTTCTAACACTCCCCTCCCCCTTTCCAGCTAGGAAACAATTGGAAGTGGTCGTCATTGTTATGGCATGGAGTGTGCAGGGTCTGAGTTCCACGGGGCGGGGATGGCTCAAAGTGCAGCCAAAATATCTCCCAGGCCTCACATTCCACAGCTGGCAGGAGAGGGAACTGACCACAACCGACCACCCCCGTGACTTCAGGAAGGCAGGGCGTAGGCTCTCCCCCAGGACTCTCCTGGACCCTAACACTGTTGCCCCTCGGCCCCCTGCCCCAGGCACTGGCCTGGCCCCTTGCACAATGTCCTCCCTCCTTGCTGGCTTGGGTCCTGCATCCAACTGTGAGATGCAAGGGGGCTGAGTGTCAGCAGCAGAGGGTAAGGCAGAGTTGGGGACCTATCCCTAAGGTGGGGGCAACAGCGAGGCAGCTGGAAGAAGGTTTCCCACCAAATGACAAGAACAACGACCAGAAAGCTTAGAGATGGGGACTCTGGCTCTGGTACTAATTTCCTTGGACCAGCCAGCTGATGTTGAGGTCACCGAGCCTCAGAGCCAGATAGGACTTAGCGATGGGCCCAAGCCCTTCATTTTATGGAGAGGGGAAGTACCTTCTTTAAGGTCGAGCAACCAGTCAGGGCAGCAAGATTCAAGGGTGGAAAGAAAACTCAGCAAGTGGGGGAGAGAGCCCAGCTTGTGGAGGGAGGCTGGGAAAGAGGGCTGGGAGTCTAAGGAGGCAAGGACCCTTGTATACAGAGAGCAGGGTCCGGCTTCCAGATGGCCCTGCCAGAAGGAAACTTTGCTTGGCTCCTTTTCTTAGCTCTGCCCATAGGTACTGAATGCCTAGCCCAGAGCCAGACACTCTGGAGCCACAGATAACAGCTCCTGCAGAAGGAGACCCTTAACCAAGACCATTGCCTGGCCCACCTAACCTCTTGTGTTCCGTGGGACGACCTCTATCCAGACCTGGTGGGACGGGTGCTCTGGCAAGTGGTGCAGAGAGAGAGCAGAGATCTCCCCTTTTCCTGCAGGCCTTAGGAGCATCCAAAGAGCGAAGAAGAGGAGCTGGGGCTCAGCCTGTGAGCACAGGACATAGCCAGTGCTAAGCTCTCCCAGCAATGGGGGTGGGGGGGTTACAAGCCTTGCTGGCTCCGTGTCCAGGCAACCACTGTGTGGTTTGGTTTGGAATCCCCCTCCTTCCCAACCACGGCTCTTCAGCGCATGCGGGTTAACCCATTTGATTAGCTGTCAGCTTGGAACGACAGTGGCAGGCCTCGGGGATGGAGGCAGAATACGCACACTTTGAAGGTGGGAGGGGGGAGAGCAGGGAAGGGCGAATCTAGGTGGGGAGCCTCCGTAGAGGCTGCTTGGTAACCAAGGAACAGCATGGGGGCATTGAGCAGCTGTGGGGAACGGGGGCAGGCAAGTGGGGTGGACCATGAATGCAAGGGCCTTGTCCAGTGCAACCGCAGCTCTGCAGTGCTGAGGTACCCATGGGCCCGACTGCTAACATGTCCTGCGGAACGAACTCTGGGGGGCCCGATGAAGCCCTGCCAGGTGCCAGGAATTAAGCCCACTGGTATTGGCAATGAAGGGCAAAATCTTTATTTATTTTTAGAGGTTAATGTCTTTTTATTGTTGAATTATACTGTAAAGTCTACATCTACAGCTTAATCAGGAAGAAATGCTTCAGCAAAACCTCTTTTCATCTACTCGCTCCAGCTATCCAAGCTCAAAGCTGCCACCCCTCTCAGGTTTTCCAGGGCTTATGCACAGAGGCCGGCAACTGAGATGCACCAAGAATGCTTGGGACATGGCTGAGCCATTTCAAAGCCAGTGTCTTCACTATGGGCCAGCCTCCATGGCTGTGGAGCTGGGAAGCCTTTCCTACATTTAATAAATCAATTGTGCTTTGTTTTCCTCCTGGTGGACCTGTGGGCACTGGCTTACTGGTATTACAGTGTTACTGTTCTCCACACCCCGTTGCGGAACAGAACTCAGACTCCCTGCCTCTAGACCCTCTGCCTCAGATCTCCAGTTTGGAGACAGCTTGGAGTGTCTGATGTCCTTAAACATCCCCACTCATTCCCCAACCCTCTGGCACCTGCTCTTGGCTCCATAATCATTCTCTTCCTTCTGCTCACGATGATACGAATTGAGCAGCTTTACTGATCCCGTTTATCTATCTATCTATCTATCTATCTATCTATCTATCTATCTATCTATCTATCGAGTGCCTAATATGTGCCAGGCGTGTTCTGGTTAGTAAGAATCTAATGGTGACCAAATAAAGACCCTTCTTCCAGGCAGCCTCTAGTTACCTAACTGTTTGCAGAATTGAAATCCAAGCCTGAGCTTATAACCCGTGCCTTTGCTCACGGCGCATTCCTGGTAGGGGGAGTGAGGGGCCAGGGGCCCCACGGGGTTGGGGTGGGTGGGGATCTTGCAGGGTGTACTACAGAGTGATGGCAGACAAGACAAAGGAGAGCAGAGCAAAATGCTATAAATAAAGAGGGGCTGGAGGAAGGCTCCTTCACCAAGTAGACCAAATAAGGCCTGGAGTGGAAGGAAGGTGATCTGTCTCCCCTGCCCCTCCCTCCTTTCCCCTGGCCTCTTCCCGCTCCCCTCACCTCCCATCCCCGGCATTGTGCCCGCTTTGTCTGGGCTCTGTCACCACCCTGATCAAGTGTCAGGCCCAAACAGAGGCCATTTGCTGTGAACATGCCAGTGGGAGTTCAGAGGAAAAGTTGCTAAAATTACTACCAGGAATGGGGGGAGGGGAGGCACACTAGGGCAAGCTGGAGGAGACCCCAGAGGGGAAAGAAGCCCCCATATCCAAAGGGGTGGAAACAGGGGAAGGGAAGAAAGAAGCAAGGGCTTGGCTGAAGAAGAGGAATGAGGCAGCAGTTGTTTGTGCACATGGGAAAAGGGACCCACCCTGGAGTGGGGCTGAGCACTCCTATCCACCTGCCCCCAGGATCCCTGACCTTGGGGGGATCTCAACCCTAGCTCCACGTGAGCCTGAGATTAGAGCTTGAGCTTCGTGCCTGTCTCAGGTTTCCCTTTACAAACAGCTGCTCCTTCTTGTCATTCTTTTGTCTTCCTGCTGGCTCCAAAATCTTTTGTACCCTTCTGCGCCCCACCCTCACTCTCTAGTCCAGGGTCTCTGCTTTCCGATAGACAGTGGACAGCTGGAAAGGTGGGGGCAGGGCCTGGGGCTGGTTTAGTTTTGTATGGAGTATTTGGGAAGGTGAATCTTACCATCAGGGAGTGTTTGGATGGGCACAGCTTACCCAAAGGGAGGCTTTGTGGGCTTGGCCAGTCTGAATCCAGAGCTGGAGGCCTCAGGGGGCATGCCTGGTGAGTTGTGGGGTCAGTCACAAAGATTCATTCCATTTTCCAGCTGTGTGGTCGAGGTGAGTCACAGAACCTCTCCGAGTCAGTTTCATCATCTATAACGTGGGGATAGCCACATTTCCCTTCTAGGGCTCTAAAGACCACTAGAGTTTGTACAGGTAAAGCGTCCAGCAGAGCCTCAGACACACACGGGGCCGTCACTAAGTGGCAGCTTTTATTGTTACGAACGCAGACCTGACTGTAAGTGGATAGGGCAGTTAAACTGCCACAAGTTCTCTGCCCCGCGTGTCCCTCAACCCCACTAAAGGGGATGGTCTGGGCCAGGGCGGGTGAGAGACTCAGCAATCCTGTGGCCTCTTCCTCCCAGATCGTGGCGGCCCTTGGGAATATCATGTCCAGGAGGCCAAGTCTTCAGGCTCTCCCAGGCTCAGTCTAAGCCCAACCCCCAGCTCTGAGGCCGGGAGAGGCAGCACGGTCTGTGTGCTGCCATGGACTGGCCCTCATGACAGGCCACCGGGCTGAGCTGAGGTCCACCCAGAGTTGCCCAGGCTAAGTGGTCACATTGGCCAAGGACATCTGACCCGAGCAGAGGCCCCAAGGCAGAAGCTGCTTGGCCATTTGAGCCAACCATCAGGTAGATTTTTGTGTGTGTCCTGGCTAAAGATCTTAGGGATCCTGAATGGAATTGCCTGGAGGAGCCGGGCTGGCCTCAGGAAATGGGAGTTGGGCCATGGCGGGGAGGAGGATTAAACCGAAGCCCTCAGAGACGGGATCCACTCCTGGGCTGGAGCCAGAATTAGGAGGCAGAGGGACTAGTAACCTCTGGGTATTGCAAGGGTGTTGTGATGTGAAAGAATTGGATAAACCGAGAAACAGCATCCTGGGGTCACTTGCAGGAGCCCTGCACATTGCTCCCTCTGTGCTGGGCCCCAGCTCCTCCACCTGAGGACCTGCTCACAGGCATCCCTGGGGCCACCGGGCCTAGAGCAGCCCAGGATGTGGAGACACCATGGGATTTACTAGGAGAGGATGGTAATTGCTCAGTGAGGAGTCAGGAGGCTGAGTAATCAGCAGCACCCTTCCCAAGGGGAGAAGAAATTCTGTACTTCATTCCTTTCTTCAGAGGCCCCACTTCCTTAAGCAGGCCTCCCTGGGACCATCGCCTGTCTCCTTGCCTCTACGCCCATCATAAATGCAGTGAGTGCGCACAAGTGCACATGCCTACACACATACACACGTGTGCATATGCATATATCTCTGCCCAAAGACCTATAACACACAGTCTCCGCTACCTTCGGTACCAGTCTTAAGACAAAGCATTGGTGTTTGAGGAACTTGCCAGGAGCGCCTCCCTCCCAGCTTCCAACCTATCTCATTCTTCCTTCTACCACCCAGCTGGGTCCCAGTCAGCCACTTAATCAGATGGCTTGCTGACCTTGCTGTGTGCCCAGCTCTGTGGGGGCCACAGGAGGATCCCATGGCCTCTGACCCATAGACATTCCTATCAGCTCAGGAAGCCACAAGTACCATATTGGAAAATAAGGGAGGATGGTTCGGGGCTACTCAGGGTAACCCACATCCAGAACAACCCAAAGGCAGGGAAGCTCTGGTTCAGTGTGGGTGGGAACAGTCAAAGGCTTCTAGGTGGGCATCTGAATTGGGGTTTGAAGGGAGGAGGGTAGGGTTTTAAGAAGCACTGGGAATGGGAATGGGAATGTGGTCTAGGTGGTCAGAGTCACAGGATGACCACAGGCATGGCAGGGGATGGCATGCTGAGGTAATAAGGACCCAGAGGACATATTCCTGGTTGGACTATGGGGGTCTGGAGCTTTCAGGTGGGACCACATTGTAGAAGGAGGGAAAAGGCTGTTCGTGTATGGAGATCCTACCTGTGCCAGGCACCATGCATATTATTGCCCTTAATAATCATGTTTGCCTGTCAATTAAATTGGATTTTACGGTTGAACAACGGGGTCCGGGGAGGCTAGGACATTTGTTGAAGCTCAAGCAGCAAGTATGGTGCTGGGATTCAAACCCAGGCCTGTCTTGCTCCAAGATGCTTTCTACCCACAATACCATGTTTCCCAGACCTGCAAAATGGATGACCTCCTGGAGGCAATGAAGAATGACTGAAGCTCTGGACCAAGGGCAATCACTGTGACATTGTGACAGCAGAGTTTGAAGGGCCTCACGGGAGTATTGTTGGATGCTTTTAAGAAGAAGAGGCTGGAGGCAGGGAGACCCGAGAAGAGGAAAGAGTGGCAGTCAAGGCCAGGAGGAAGGTGTGCCTAGCAAATGTGGAGAGAAGGGCAAAGCTGGAAGGATTTCTAAGGATGAAAAGAATGTATTGCTGACAGACTGGACACGGGAAATGAGGAAGGAAGACTCATAACTTCATGATGTTTGGCAAGGACAGGGATACCAGCTCTTAGGTAGGCCGGAGGCAGGACTAGGTGTTTAGTTGGGGGGAGTTGGCAGTAACAATGGGGCATCTGGTGGAGGAAGTTTTGCATCCCTGTACAAAACTGGATGTATGGGACTGGCAGGCAGGTTCCTGAATGAGACTGACTGCCTGAGGGACAGTGGAAGAAACCATCAGATTGGAGAGAAGAGGAAAAGCGCAAGGAGATACCCATGGTACCAAGATGGGAGAAGGAAGGGAAGCCGGCAGAGAACAGAGAAGGTGACTGAAGAAAGCCAGGGAACATGAGAAAAGGGCAGTTTCCTAGAAGCCAGAAGTGTTTCAAGAGGAACAGGTGGCTGTAGTGTCAAATGCCAAAGAAAGACTTAGTGTCAGATGCCAAGGAAAGACTTGGTGTCAGGGAGACGGAGAAGAGGAACTTGAATGATCTTGGAGCGAGCACCTTCTGTAGAGCCACAGGGAAGGGCCAGTCTGCAGTGAGGTATTAAGAAAAGGATGAATGAACGGGAAGTGGACGCAGTGGGTATAAACTATGCATCTGAGGAACTTGGCAGTGAAATGAAAGAGATTAGACAGCAAGTAGAAGGGGAAGAGGGCCAAGTAACACTGTTTTGTTTTTAAGACCAGGCAATCCCGAATATGTGAAGAGGGGGTGATAAAAGATGGCTTTGTTTTGTTCCCCATTCTCTTTTATATGCTCTGGTTCTGTTTTCTTATTCCCATCTTTCTTTCTGGATGGTCTGGAAATGCTTGGAGAGTTAAGATGCTTACCACCCTAAAGTAGGCTTGCAAATACGAGGCTCTGCCAACTCACTCCTCATCTCCAGATACAACCATAGGGCATTCAGAGTAGAGTGTGGGGAAGCTCTGGCCCTTATCCTTTGGCCATCACCAACTGGCCTTAGGAAGGTCTTGGCCTCCTGTGTCCCATGGTATGAGGACTAACGTAGGGCTGGAGGGCAGGGAGTAACCCTAGAGAGTCATCTGGAAGCACAGTTAGCACCTGTGACTCAGATTCTTCTCCTCGCTTATGCCTCAGCATTTAAATTTCACCCAGAAAGATGATGTTTCTGGTTTGATGGTATAGACGCCTCTACCTGCCCCAACCTATACCCTAGCCATGGAATAACTACTGGACTCTGAGAGCATGACTCTTGCTCATGTTCCAAGAGGATGAAGGTGGGCGGAAGGCTGATCCTTCTCTGACATTCCTATGCTCCAGTGCCCTGTAGCATTTCTGCTGCTGGAAGTGTAGCCTGGGTTTATGCCAGACTTTAATTCCAGTCCTTTGCTATACATGCTCCAACGTTCTACGCCAATATTAGAAACTGATTAAGAACACGCAGAGCTGCACACATTATGCAGGTCCTTCCAGCCATGAGGGAGGGTGGTGAGTTTCTTCCCTGGGTCTGCTTCAGGACGGAGGAGCCTGGGGAACTGGCTGCTGTTTTCTCTCAAGGGAGCTTTGCAGTGGCAGCAGGCAGCGTGTTTGCCCGGGGACCAGACCAGGGACCAAGAGCTGGTCAGGCTCCTCACTGTCTAACGGGACCAGAGCTGGAGTCTTAGCTTCCTTACCTGCAGCAAGGTAGGAAGGACCTTCATCAAAGGGCTTTGGGCTCACTAGGTAAAAAGAGCCTGACCCATTGTGAGTAGGAAGAGTGGAAAGGGAGCAAGATGGAGAAGCAGTTGTTTGTTGGGAGTTGGGGAGAACCAGGAAAGGGTCCGTGGGGAGCTGGAGAAGAGGCACTCCAGTAGGGACAGGGCTGGCAGAGCGGAGGTTCAGCTGTGCACTGAATAGGCCAAGAGTACAGAAAGGGGCAGAGCTGCATAGCTATGTGTCTATGTGTGCCGTGGGGTGGGGTGTTAATGACCTTGCCCCAAGGGCAGCGTCTCATGGCTCTGAGAAGTCAGGGCAGAGGGCATAGGTTCCAGCCTGGCCTACCCGTGCCTGGGCCCCCTGTCTCTGAGATTACAGCCCTGGCTGCCAAAAGCAGCCCCGGGGGGTGGTATAAAACAAAGCAGAAGGCCCTTTTGTGGTACTGGGTTCCTAAGAATAGCTCCGGCTGAGCTTGGGGAGGTGTCTACCACGGCCTGCATGTCCTGGGTCTTGTTCTCAGAGGTGTCCCTATGCCTGACTGCCAGTTGTAAGGGGGTGGAGGCTGTCAGCTCTCCCCAGCCTCTGTCACTGTGCTCGTCCAGCTCAGCTTTGAGGGAGGGTACAGCAATGGGGCAGAGGGAGGAGTGGACAAGAAACTGGTCTAAATGTATTAGGAAAGGGAGACAAAGGCCAGTGGTCTGAGAAACATTTCTGCTTCCTGAAGTTGAAGACAGGGAGGGTCCTGGGAGGAGACAGAGCAGGGCGAAGTGGCTGGGAGGGAGAGGGAAGTGGGAAGAAGGATAAGTAGGAAGGGCTTTTGGGAGGTGGTGGGAAGAAGCAGAGCAAGGCAGAGAAGTAGGGAGAACAGGTGCAGGAGAGGGGGACATGGGAGGAAAAAGGATGAGGTATCAGGCTGGCTGCAGAGGAGGCTGGAGAGGAGGCCGGGGAGGGGGAATAGATGGGCATTAACAGAGGAAAGCAGGTGAGAAGAGAAGAGAAAGAAGTGGTGAAGGACGGTGAGCACTTCTGCGCAGACAGAGCAGAGGAGGGAGCGGTGCAGCTCCAGAAGGGCTTGGAAAAAAGGCTCTCAAACACCGTTCCTGCAAGATAACAACACAGTTCAAATCCCTCCCTAATCTCCCCTCCTATTATTAGCCCTGTGTTCTCTCAGCGGAGAGGCCGCAGGTCCCTGGGCATTGTCCTTTCCCCCATGCCCTTGGCTAGAATTAGACAGACGTGCCTGCGTGGTCATCTGCTAACCATGGTCCTTATGGCTTCTGGCAATGTCACTGGAGAAGAACATGGAGAAGTGGCCGGAGGGGACAGGAAGGTCACTGCACACCCTCCGTGGAACAGGCAACACCTAGACATCAAAAGGGGTAAAGAGGCAAGTCAGAGACTTCTTTGTCCTCAAAGAGTTTTCAGATCAATGGACACACGGCCAACGTGATCACAGGTCCAGAGTGACAAGAGTTAACATGCAAAATAATGGAAAGTTTGAGTCTAGAAATATAGGAATGCAGAAGTGTTGTCAGTAAAAGCAGAGCAGTGAGGGGAGAGGGTTATTAGGGAGGTTTCCAGGGTAGCTAAACTGGAAGTGGTCCCTGAAAGGGCTGGGTCTTGAGCAGCCGTATTCATGGCCACTGTCAATGCTGCTGGCTTTCCAGAGGAAATAAGGGTGACAAAGGTGGCTGCGTCCACCTCTCTGGCACAGCCTCTAGGAAGCAAGGTTGTCATAGCTCAGACAAAGAGTAGCCATCTCCGGGGCTTTAAGCGGACTGGTATTTGTTGCTATTTACTTGAAACTGCTGTTTCTTTCTTGTCGAATATGTTTTTTTTAAAAAATATTTTCCCCTTGCCCTCCCTCTTGCCTATGGTTTCCTTAATATTATTCATTATTTTGATATTTTATTTAGATATTTTAAATGGTCAAAAGTTATTATGTATATTTTTATCTCGGGCACTCTCAAGTTGGATAAATCTAAATAAAATACATGATGAATAATGCACCAATGAGGGCGAACAGCTGCTGTTCTCTATTCCTGTGAGGGTTCCAATTGCTCCTGCAGGATAAGGGACATAGATGAGATTCCCTGGATCTTATTCAGGGACAGGGTGGAGGTAGCGCCTCTCTCCCCCTCCCTCTCCCCGTCCCTCCCTCCCTCTCACTTTTTTTTGGGTCTTTCTGTCTTTTCTTCTCTCTCTCAAATCTCTTTCTCCTTCCTCTCTCGCCCCTCCTCCTTTTCTTTCCCCCAAATTATAAAACTAATGCTCACAGAGAAGTGACGTACAGCATGGGGAACAGAGTCAATAATATAATAACCATGTACCATGCCAGATGGTTATTAGGCTTGCTGTGGTGACCATTTGTAAGATATGTAAATACTGAATCACTGTGTCACACACCTAAAACTAATATAATATTGTATATCAACTATAATTAAAAATGAATTTTTAAAAAGTAATGCTCATTACTTTAAAAATTCAAACGACGAATCTTCTATAAAGCAAAAGAGCTGGGTCCGCCTCCCACTAGTCACAGTCCCACTCCACAAGGTAACCATAGCCAATATTTGGAGTGTATCTGTCTAGACTCTTTTATGCGTATGCTGGGTTTTTTTTAACCGGGATACACAAAAATGAAATGTTTGTAGTTTTCAGAGGCTTCAAGTCATGGATGTTTCCAGGGTTCCCTCCTCCAGTAACTTGCATTTGGATAATTATCAGAGGCTCCAGAGGCTACACACTAATCTGCTATCAAACGTGAGCCAAAAATCCCTGACTGGTGTGGTTCAGTGGGCTAGATGTTGTTCAGCAAAGCAAAAGGTTTGATTCCTGATCAGGGCACATGCCTTAGTTGTGGTTCTGTCCCCAGTCTAGGCATGCGCAATAAGCAACCAATTAATGTTTCTCTCGGGCATTGATGTTTCTCTCCCTCTCTTTCCCCCTCTCTTACTTACTTATTTTTTGAAAGAGGGGAAGGGAAGGAGAGAGGGAGAGAAACATGGTTGCCTCTCGTGCGCCCCCTACTGGGGACCTGGCCTGCAACCCAGGTATGTGCCCTGAATCAAACTGGCGACCCTTTGGTTCTCAGGTCTGCGCTCAGTCCACCGAGTTACACCAGCCAGGGCAATAAATAAGATCTTTTTAAAAATGAATTAAAAATGAACCAGAGAGGAAGGATTTGTGGGAAGATGCCATCAAACATTCCCTTTCTACCTCTTCTTTGGCCCTGGACATCCTCCTTTTATAGAATGGGGTCACTTGACAGAGACGCTCTGCCTGGGGACAGAAGTGACAGTAGGTACATGGTGGGCTCTAGGATCATGAGAAATTACCCTGAGATAGCAGAGAGAGGCAATTACCTCTCTCTGCTATGAAAAAAAAAATTTTTTTTTCACAACAGTAACACTAACATAATGATACCTGATCATTTCTTTTGCAAAGCCAATTCTGAATTGTCCCATTTTTCATGCTTGGAAATTTATCTGGTGTTTCCTGTTTTCGGCTCTGTAACTTATCTTTTAGGTCACATTTGTACCTCTCCTTTGTTGTGGCAGCTCTGAAGTGGCCTTTAGCCAAAAGTCGGTCAAAAGTTCTGGCCAAGATCCTAATATAGTTGGTGACTCTGATGCAGCCCTTGAGCTGACAGCTGGTGTAGAGTGGATGGCTGGATTCCTGATGCAAAAGCAAAAGCCCAGAAGCTTCTGAAACACCCTGTTCCCTAGTCTCCTCCTGCTCGGTGCTGCTCCTATGGGCCCTCCACTCCCCACTGCGGACCCCAGGCTGAGTCAATACTAACACCTCTGGTTTCTGCTGCGTCCCAGAGACCTATGCCATGGCCAGTCAAAGGGAACAGTCAGGATGGAAAAATAAGGAAAGAAAAATCCAAGGCAATTGTTATAGATACTGACAGAGCAAGGTCAATAGGATAAGGGCCTGAAATATGGAACTATCTTGTCATGCAAACAGAGATTGTGCATGTGGAGGACTAAAGTGGGAGGAAGGCTTGGAATCAAGAGATGGAGGGTAGGGAAAGAGAGTATAGGGAATGGGGTCTATGGCCCCAAAGAATGCTGGTGAGCCCTAGGAAAGCCTCGCCAAGGATCCTAGGGAGGAGAGTGGGAGGCGTGGCCTGGCTCCCATCCTCTGACCTTTCTCTCTTCTCCTGTGCCTCATCAACCTGTAGAATCAGTCTTGCCCCTGCGTATGGTCCCATTTCAGGCCCCAGACAAGATGGATAGAATGAGCTCTTGCCCACACTTGGAGTCTCAGTATCAAGTCATCCTTGCTACTGTACCCTAGTTCTAAAATTTTAGCTTCTATCTTGTCCTAAAACTTGGGCCCCACCCTATGCCCCAGTCTGGCAACTGAGCCCTGGTCCTGTTTCCTCTGCCAGAAGGCCATGTCTTGATAACCTTCTTAGTTTTTCTGGCTCTTGTCTACTTAGCAGAGATTAGATTTCCCCCTTAAGCTAGAGGCTGGGAGCTGGGGGCCCTGTTTTCTGCCAACAGAGGGAGACAGCATACCTTAATGATTTGGAGTAAGTTTTAACATCAAATAGACCTGTGTTCAAAAACCCTGGCTCCACTATGGACCCCTTTGAGAGAAAAATGAAGTATTATGCAGTGTTACGACTCAGAGTGTGATCCATGAACTAATACATTCATCCACATCAGTGGACGCTTGTTAGAACTGCAAAATCTCAGGCATCCACCCAGACCTATTGAAAGAGAATCTGTGTTTTAACAAGATCCCCTCCCCTGTGATTAAATGCACATTAAAGCTTAAGAAGCACAGGCTCTGGAACTAGGAGGATCTTGCTTTGAATCACAGCATTGAACCTGAACCTTACCTGTCAAACATGAATGGTAATACCCACCACATATTCTTGGCTTTAGGAGGATGTACATAAAGTTATTTTTTAAAGTGTTGTATCTACTATGGTAAGCATTATGAAGATTCCTCAAAAAGTTAAAAATTGAACTAACATATCCTAACAATCTCACTTCTAGGTATATATCCAAAGAAAATGAAATCACTGTCTTGGAGATATATCTGCACCTCATGTTCATTGCAGAATTATTTACAACAGCCAAGACATGGAAGCAACCTAAATGTCCATTGAAAGATAAGGGATAAAGAAAATGTCACACACACACACACACACACACACACACACGAAGATTAGCGTTAAAAAAGGAAAACTTGTCATTTGTGACAACGTGGATGAACCTGGAGGACATTATGCTAAGTGAAATAAGCCAGACACAGAAAGACAAATACTGTATGATTTCACTCATACTGGAATCTAAAAAACCAAACTCTTAGAAGCAGAGAGTAGAACCAGGGAATGGAAGGTGAGGAAAGTGTTGTTCAAAGGGTACAAGGTATGATATGAAGGATGAATAAGTCCTGGTGATCTAACGCACAATACAAGATGGTGGTGACTAGAGTTAACAGTACTGTACTGGATACTGCAAATTTGCTAAGAGAGTAGATCATAAGTGTTCTCACTGAAAGAAAGGAAAAAATAAAAAAAAAGAAAAAGATATGAGGTGATAGATATGTTAATTAGCTTGATTGTAGTAATCATTTCACAATGTATACATATATGAAAACATCATGCTGTATATCTTAAATACATATAATTTTTATTTATCAAATGTACCCCAGTAAAGATGGGAAAAGAGGAGTTATAGATATAGCTCCCAACAAGCAGAGACTACTCAGTAAGTAGCATCTATTACTACCATTTGCTTGCTTGGCTTTCCAAACCTGTCCCAGTGCCCTCTTATTAGAATATTTTCTTGATTCTGAGTACTTTAATGGACTAACCCTTTTTTTCTGATACCAGGCTAGTTTCAACTTCCATCTAGCATCTGCAGTGACAATGTTCTCTAGAATCTAGCCCATGTCAGTGGACTCTGGGTAATACTTCCGATCCCAGCTCCTTCCGTTTGACTGTTCAGCTAGTGTTAACGGGCACGATGATGTTAATGCGAGCAGGACTCACCACAGCCTGGGAATGAACATTCATTCCACCAATACTGATCAAGCACCAATTTTGTGACATGAGCTGTCCTGACTTCAGGAGCTCACAGATTACCACGAGGGGCAGACAAGCAATGTACAGTAACAGTATAGTATGATAGCTACTACAATGGAAGAAATACCATGGGATATGATGGAAGAGGTCCTAGTACAAAGCAAGACTATCTAATTTGGACTGGAGGTCAGGGAAGGCTCCCTGGAAGAAATGACTTTTAAGGTGAAACTTGAAGGGTGAGCTGGAGTGGGTAAAGGAAAGAAGAGCTGGGTAGAGAGATCAGCCTGTCCAAAGGCCTGAGAGGAACTGAAATGAATTCTGTGTGACTAAAACATGGGAGTAATCAGGGGAAGTATGGCAAGAGAAGAACCTGGAAGGCAGGTGAGTGCTGGTCATGAAGGACCTCATGAACCAAATTAAGAGAGTTTAGACTTTAATCTTCATGCACTAGGCAGCTGTTAATGTGTTTTTTCATTGATTGTTTTTTTTTTTTTTTTTTAGAGAGAGAGAGAGGAAGGTTGGCAGGGAGAGAGAGAGTCAGGGGGAGAGAGAGAGGGAGAGAGAGAGGGACATCAATTTATTGTTTCACTTATTTATGCATTCACTGGTTGATTCTTATTTGTGCCCTGACCAGGGATCAAACACACAACCTTGGTGTGTACTGGAATGAACAATGCTCTAACCAACTGAGCTACTCTGGCCAGGGCTCTGTTAATGTGTTTTAAGTGGACAAAGTGATATAACTGATTTTATAAAATAGGTGGTAAAAAGTGACATTAAGTTTGACTATTCACTTCTATAGGGGATTCTAGATTTGTTGTCACAGGTAGGAAATGAAGAAAACTGCCTAGAGAAGCTTAGAATTAGATATAAAACATCAGTAGAGGTTCAGGAGAAGGGAACCTAACATTATTTCTATTATTCTGTAGATTTCACTTTCAGCACGTCCTGTCTCCTCCCTTCTTTTCTGTTCTCTCCTTAAAATCACTAGGCAAGGCCCCAATCACAAATGTCCTCATAAAACAGAGGCAGAGAAAGAAGATTTGACACACAGAGAAGAGGCAATGTGACCAAGGAGGCAGGTTTTGGACTACCAGCTTGCAAGAGATAAGGAATGGACCTCCAGAGGAAGCGCGGTCCTTCCAACACCTTGATTTCAGACCAGGGAAAGTGATTTCAGACTTCTGGTCTTCTGAACAGTGAAAGAATACATTTCTGTTGTTTTAAGACAACAAGTTTGTGGTAATTTTTAAGAGCAGTCATTGGGAATCAATACAAAATAAAAACATAAAACTCTTAAGAGTGAATTTAATAAAAGAAGTGCCACACTTACTCTCTGAAAACTAGAAAATATTATTAAAATAAATTTTAAAAGGCCTAAACAAACAGAAAGACATCTCATGCTCTTGAATCAGACGGCTTAATTTTGTTAACATGGCAATACTTTCCAAACTGATCTACAGATTCAACACAATCCCTATCAAAATTCCAGCTAGCTTTTTTTGCAGAAATTAACAAACCGATCCTAAAATTCATATGAAAATGCAAGGGGTCCAGAATTGTCAAACAATCTTGAAAGACTCACACTTCCCAATTTCATTTTTTAAAATTTTTATTTATTGATTGAGTTTAGAGAGAGAGAGAGGAAGGACAGAAGGAGGGAGGGAGGGAGGGAAGGAAAGAGAGCGAGAGAGAGCGAGAGATATCAATTTGTTGTTCCACTTATTTATGCATTCATTGGTTGATTCTTGCATGTACCCTGACCAGGGATTGAACCTGCAACCTTGGCGTATCAGGGTGATGCTCTAACCAACTGAGATACTTGGCCAGGGTGCACACTTTGCAATTTCAAAACTTATTACAAAGGTACAGTAATTGAGATGGTATGGTACTGGTATAAGGACAGATATATAGATAGATCAATGAAACAGAATTAAGAGTCCAGAACAAAACCTGTACATTGATGGTCAATTGATTTTCAAAAAGGGTATGAGACAATTCAATTGGAGAAAGAATAGTTTTTACAAAAAATGTGTGGGACAACTGGATATTCAAATGAAAAAGAATGAAAGTGGACCCCTATTATCATACCATACACAAAAATCAACTCAACGTGGATCAAAGACGTAAATGTAAAAGCTAAGATCTTAGTATAAAACATAAGCATAAATCTTCATAATCATGTATAAATCTTTAGCTATGGCACCTAACATGAGCAACAAAGAAAAATTAGATAAATTGGACTTCATCAAAATTAAAAACGTTTGTGCTTCAAATGATACAAACAATACACATCAGGCAAGTCCAAAGACAATACACAGAATGGGAAAAATATTTTCAAATCATTTATTTGATAAGGGACTTATATCCAGAATACACAAAGAATCCTTACGATCAATAATGAAAGGACAAATAACCCAATTAAAAATGGACAAATGATCTGAATAGGCATTTCTTCAAAGAAGATATACAAATGACCCATAAGCACATGAAAAGATGTTCAACATCATTAGCCATTAGGGAACTGCAAGTCAATATCACAATGAAATAGTACTTCATACTCACCATGGTGGTTATAATTAAGAAGACAGATTAAGGTGAGTGTTGGCAAGGATATGGAGACACGCCACATCCAAGGACTGGAACACTCATTCATTGCTGGTGGAAATGTAGAATGGTGCATCCTCTTTGGAAAACGGTCTACAAGTTCTCCAAATTGTTAAACAGAGTTAAAACATAACCCATCAACTATACTTCTAGGTATATATACCCAAGAGAAATGAAAACATACCTCTCCACAAAAACTTGTATAAAATGTTCATAGCACTATTTACAACAGTCAAAAAGTGCAAACAACCCAAACGTCCATTAACTGATGAGTGCATAAATAAAACATGGCATATCTATACAATGAAATACTATTCAGCAATAAAAAGGAATAAAGTTATGATACATGCTATGGCATAGGTGAACCTTGAAAACATCAGGTTGCCCGGGCTAGTGTGGCTCAGTGGATTGAGTGCCAGTCTGTGAACTGGAAGTTCACAGATTCAATTCCTGGTCACGCACGTGCCTGGGTTGCAGGCCAGGTCCCCAGTTGGGGGTGTGTGAGAGGCAACCAATTGTTCTTGCACATGTTTTTCTCCCTCTCTTTCTCATTCCCTTCCTCTTTCTTTAAAAATAAATAAATAGATAAAATCTTTAAACATTTTTTTGAAAAAAAAACTTTATGCTAAGTGAAAGCGCCAGTCACAAAGGCCACATATTGCATGATTCCATTTTTATGAAATACCCCAAATAAGCAAATCTATAGGACCACAATGATTATGGTTGCATAGGACTGGGAGTGGGGGATAAATGGGGAGTAACTGCTGTTGGGCACATTCTTTTAGGGAATAATAAAACTTCTAAAAATTGTGATATTTGCACAACTCAGTGAATATAGTAAACTTATTGAATTATATGCTTTAAAGTGGGTGAATTATATGGTGTTTGTATTAAATTTCAATAAAGTTGTTAAAAAATTTACTCAGTATGTATTGAGTTGGCCAAAAAGTTCATTGGATTTTTTTCCATAACATGGCTCTAGTAGCACTTAGTTATCAATAGCTTCATTCAAAACAGTTTTGTTAAGATTGTATTGTGACAGCTGTCATATCAGCATGCATTTTAAAAAACATCAAAATTGGTGAATTTCTGTGTTATTTTAACATTGAAGATTGAAGAAAATAAGCCACGTTTTTGGCATATTATGCTTTATTATTTCAAAAAAGGTAAAAATGCAACTGAAACACAAAAAAGATTTGTGTAGCATATGAAGGAGCTGCTATGACTGATCGAATGCATCAGAGTGGTTTGTGAGCCCATGCTGGTATGGCTCAGTTGGTTGGGCATCATCCCGCAAACTCAAAGGTTGTGGGTTTCATTCCTGGTCAAGGCACATGACTGAGACGTGGGTTCGGTTCCTGGTTGGGTGCTTATCTCCCTCTCCTTCTCCTTCCCTTCCCCTCTCTAAAATTAAAAAAAAAAAGAAAAAGTGGTGTGCAAAGTTCCGTGTTAGAGATGATTTCTCACTGGACAATTCTCCACAGTTGGTCAGAGAGACCAGTTGAAGTTGCTAATGATCAAATGGAGACATTAACTGAGAACAATCAACGTTATACCATGTGGGAAATAGCTGACATACTCAAATATCCAAATCAATAAAGTTATTGGTGAAAATGAAAAATGAGTCTTTTATTTTACAGAAAAACCATGCAGACTTTTTGACCAACCCAATATGTGCAAATGTTATGAATGATTGCCATTTTATGATCATGTCTTCTTTGCCAACACTTGTTGATTGGTCCTAGAAGAGTTTTACAAAGACTTACTATATTGTTAATTCCAAGATTTCCTTGTAACAAAATAGCTGACAAGTATTTAATAATCGAAAACAAAACAAGGCAGTGTAATTTGTTTTGTCATTGATATAAAGGATACAAAAAAACTAAACTTCAAATTCCAAGGAAAGGAAAAGCTTATTTGTGACCTAACTCGAGAATTTATTTTGAAATGGAAACTTTTCTTAATACAAATCCTGACAAATGATACAAAAACTGTTGGTTAATTTACTGTTAAAGCACTCTGGGCCTGCCAGCTGGGCCTCAAGCAGCAAATGTTAGAAGCAGAGGCATGAGGATTGGATACCCCTTGCCTTCTTCCGGAGTCCAGCAAAAGATTTGGAAACCAGGATTGCCTCATCCTGGCTGCTGAGATATGAAGGTTAGTCCTTCCTTAATTCTAGAAGGTGGCTCCAAGTCAGAAAAGCTGATTTCTTGTCCTAGGTCCACTCTGCAGCTGCGAGATGAATTCAAGACCATCATTTGCCCTTGCAAGTGCTTATTTCCTAAGGCAGATGAGGGAAACATTAATTCCTGTTCCCCTCATCATATCATCATCATTAATAGAACATTAATTCTAAATTAATTCCTGCTTCTCAGAAGAGGTAACATAATTAATACCCACCCAACTTACTTTGCCTGTGAGAAGGAGTATACTGACACATTTGAGAGTATTGAGAACATCTGAAGAAGAGCATAACGAAATATGCACAGGCTGGATTTGAACCAAGTGTTATTGCTAACCTGTATGACCAGGGGTAAGTCACGTAAATCTGAACCGGCTTCCTTATTTGTAAAATTCATGTCCCCAAATTGGTAGGAGTGAGGAGTTTTGGGGCGGAATCTGGGGGGGTTTTTCCGAGGCCCCTCGGTGCACAAGGTGAGGGCCAGTGTCCTGGTTGTCCGTGTCTGAACCTTGGGCTTCTCTGGCCCAATTCTCTTATTTACAGATAAACAAAGCTCAGTGATCGAGTGACTCTCTCCGTGGTCACACAGAAGTACGGTCACAGAAATACATCCAAAGGCCTCGGGGTCTATGAGCCATCTGGCACGGCCTCCGTAGGAGCAGCAGCCGGCAATGGCCACTGCACAACGTAGCTATTTCCTCAAAGTTAAGAGCAGGCCCGTCACCTACAGGCCGGTTCGGGCCCCGCAAGGGGACCATCGTGAAAAGATTCTTTGGTGTGCGGCATTTGGGAGCCAATACGCTCTCAGTTACCTCTGCTAACTCCTTCTTTCCATTGGGTCCCAATAAGTGTCAATCAATCATTTGCCCAGTTTTTATTGGCTCAGCTTCAATCATTCTACTCAATTTACGAATCACATGCTTCTTTCCCAGAGCATCTTTACGTAATTGGGACTCCGCCTAAATCTGACGTATTTAACCAGTTCTTCTGATCCATTGGCTGGACCCGGTTCCTCTTCTTGTACATCCTGTTCGAGCGGAAGTGAGAGATCCCCTATTCCTATTGGCTTAGATTTGCAAGCTGCGGTTGTCCATCAGTGTCTCAACCAGGAAGTATGGCTCCGGAAGAGGCGGGCTTTGTGAAGATGGCGGCTCCGGTGATTGAGGTATGGTATCGTTTTCGGGCTGGTGCTGGGGATGTTTCCTTTATCCTAAGCGGCTCAGGCAAATTGTTGGCGCAAACCTTCCTGACACAGCGCGGGGAAAAGCAGCAGTAGGGAGACGGGGCTGGAATTACCGCTCCTCTCCAGTCACCTTTGAGGGGCTGGCCCTATAGGAGGCGAGGATGCCGGTGAACAGGAGTGGGAAGGCCGGAAGTCTGGGTGTCTGAAGGAAAGGGGAGGCTTTTCCATCTCATCATCTTGAGGAAGGAATGACTTTTCTTTACTCTCCCTCCTGTAGGAGGTGCTGGAGTCAGACCTGTCAAGTGCCGTGGCACTTTTGAAAAACCTCCAGGAGCAGGTGAGTAGTGTCACCCCTTTGGAATAGATTGATCACGATTTGACTTTGTTTGCCACACCCCAAACTTTGGTGAGTTGGGGCCATATATTTGAATGCTACCAGATACCATTAAGAGCCAAGTGATTTGATGAAGATCTTTTCAGGTTACAATTAAAAGTAATTGATTTCTGCATCCAAAGGAATGCAGAAAACTCAAGAAAGAAATTATCTGAAACAGTTCTCTTTGTTCTTATAGCGAAGGAAGCCGATGCAGGGAAACGTGATTCGCCCTTTGCATACCCTGCTAATTTACGTATATGTAGTTCTATGCATTGCAAGTTCAACCAGTACAAATAAAGTTACAGTCCCCCCATCACCACTGTCCCAGTCCCCATTGCCTCCCCATGGATTTGGCAAGGTGGTTTCTTTAGTTTTAAGAGGAGAGGAAGGTCTTTCCTACCTTTTGAAGAAGTATCGGAAACCATCTCTCCTGTTATTTCCCAGAACGGAAAAGAAGTATTGGATGTTGGACGGTGTTTAAGATAATTTTTAGGTGGCATTGTTTAGCTTTTGCCCTTCACAGCTCACAGAGATCATGATGTATTCTAGTCAGCTGTTTTATTTGTACTAATTTCAGGTAATGGCTGTAACTGCACACATTCAAGCGCTGACAAAAAAAGTTCAAGCTAGAGCCTATCCTACAGAGAAGGTAAGATGTACATGAAGAGTAAGTATCCCCTGACTTGATGTTCTCAGCAGTTCTTTCATGATTGGTTTATTGAGTGTTTGTATGTCCCTAGTGTTGAAACTTTAAAGATGAAAAGATCCAGTTTTTGTGCTGAAGTCTAGTGAGTAAGACAGATCAAAGTAGTAGGTATAAACAGTAGCAGCCATGTCACAGAGTCTGTCCACAGAGCCAAGGACAGAGAGTAAATAATTGCCAGAGAAGCAGAGGAAGTCAGGGAATGCTTCTCAGAAGAGGTAACAGGATTGTAAGGAATAAATAGGAGTCAGGTACAGAAAGAAATAGATGTGAAAAGGCACAAAGACCTGAAAGCGTGATGAAATTCCGGGAAAGGAGGTAAGTCCTTTAGTGTGATTGGATGTACATTGTATGTGTATGTGCATGTTAGGGGTAGAAGATAAGATTGTAAAAGCAGTGATTCTGAAAAGTCTTGTCAACTGAGGAGTTAACTGTTGTATTTTATCTAATGTAAGATGCTATTAATTTGAGGACATACTGCTTACTCTATATACAGTACTAAGAAAAAGTACTGCCTGTTAATCTGTGACATAATGGTAAGATACTGTTGATTAAAAGATGTACCCTGAATTCAGAGATGTCAAAATATGACAACAGTGTGCATCATTAAATTGAAATATAGTAGTTTATAAATTAAGGTCTTGTAGAACCTTCTCAGGGATCATTGAGTATGGTCAGTATAGACAGAGGCCTCTGGATCCCTCCTGCTTGCTTGAACTGGAAAATCTGACATTACCTATTTTATATATTGAGCTTTTGTCCTAGATGTTACTTAAAGCAAAACATTCCATAGGTCAACAAAAGTATGAAAATCATGATATTGATAATAAGAATCATTGAAGGGTTTTTAGTCACGGGATTTATGCTTTAGAAAGCAGTTTTGGGCTTTAGAAAGATAGCTAATAGCATTTTTATTTATTTATTTAATTTTTAAAAAAGATTGTATTTGTTTTATTTTTATTGAGAGGAAAAGAGGGAGAAAGATAGAGAGAGAGAAACATCAGTGTATGGTTGCCTGTTGCACATCCCCAACTTGGGACCTGACCTGCAACCCAGGCACATACCCTGACTGGGAATTGAACCGGCGACCCTTTGGTTCACAGGCCAGCACTCAATCCACTGAGCCACACCTGCCATGCATTTTTAATATATTCTCTTTGCTTTTTCTTTCTTGTTATTAAATTTTGTTCTTGTCTATTTTTATATATTTTTTAAAGATTTTATTTATTTTAAATTTAATTTTATTTTTTATTTTTAGACAGGGGGGGAGTGAGAAAGAGATAGAAACATCAATGTGTGATTGCCTCTCATGCGCCCCCTACTGGGGACCTGGCCCTCAAGCCAGGCATGTGCCCTGACTGGGGAATAGAACTGGCGACTCTTCAGTTTGCGGGCCTGTACTCAGTCTACTGAGCTGTACCAGCTGGGGCTATTTTTATATTTTCTGATTTTTTTCCCCCAATCTTTGTTTTTCTTCCTTGTGTTTCTCTCATGGGCTTGTAACCCAGTTTGTACTTGATGGTGCCAAGCATTTCAGAAGAACCTACTTCTCAAATTCTTGGCTTTTTTCTAGGTGCCATGCTTTGCTCCATTATAATACCTTTTTGAGAGAGACTGCCAGCATGTATCTTAAATCACTATATGTTTCTTTATTCATTGAACAGATACTAGCTTATCACCAAAGACTTTTACTAGGTGCTGTGTAGGTTACAAAGTGCTTTTATTTTATCTCTCTTTTTTTAAAGGTTTTATATATTTATTTTTAGAGAGGGGAAGGGAGGGAGAGTAACATCAATGTGTGGTTGTTTCTTGTGTGCCCCCTACTGCGGACCTGGCCTACAACCCACGCGTGTGTCCTGACTGGAAGTTGAACCAGCGACCTTTTGGTTCACTGGCCGCACTCAATCCACTGAGTCACACCAGCCAGGACTCATGTTATCTTATTTGAGCCTCATAATTACTCTTTGGCTGGGGAAGGAAGGACTGTTCATATTACAGGTGAGGAGACTGATGTTAGAAAGTTCAGTAACTTACCCAGTACGTGAATACTAAGTACCTAATTCAAAATTTAACTTGTCTGTCTTTAAATCCTCTGCTTATTCTCCTATACTACTCTAATGCTGATCTTAGGAACTTATCTTGTTGGTTTAAAGATATCTAGGGCTTAGATATTATAGTCCGATACTTAAGGTCTAAGACTGAGTTTGAATCCCAGCTCCACTCTTATTACTGTGTAATATTGGGCCAAGTATTTAACCTGTCTGACATAGGTCTTCCCAGGTCTGTTGACTTTCTTAGTTACATTTTGTGCAACAGTGACTCCTTTAAAAAAAACCAAACTATAACTTGTCAGTGCTCACACAGATACTTTCTTTTATTTAAAAGAATAAACATATAATATTTACTTAATTTTCTACCTGTAAATATAATAAGCTTTTAATTTTAGCAAGGTTTTTTCTTTCTTTTTTAATTTTAGAAAGTTTGGAAGATATATAAAAACACAAAGAAGAAATTAAAAACCAGTATAATCACTGTTCTGAGATAACCACTAGGGTACATTTTTAAAAATTTTCTTTAATTATAAGAGTAATATATGTTTGATGGAAAAACAGTTTCACAGTACAAACACTCCATTTATTCCTTTTTCTCATTTTGATCTCCACGATAACAGTTGTTATTGTGTGTTATTTTTCAGACGTGTGTACATCATACCCCCCACCTATAGTAGAAATCATATTATATGTACTTCCTACATAGTGTAGAGAGTCTGTTGACATGGAATTAAGTTAGTGTGATAGGCATTATGTCAGTATGTGTAAGTCATTGTTTTTACTTATATAATTTCATTGTATGGGGATAAAGTCAGTAATCATCTTGATTAAATTAGTTTAGAATTCAGCGATGTATGGAGAAATTTTTAAAATTTTTTGTAAGAATTTATTTCTACCAACTGATGACACAAGCTGTGGAATAAGACCTCAAATACTCCCAAGAATAACAATTTTACACTTTCTTTTTGTCATTTAAAATTGAGAGGATGTAAGGAAGATTGGAGAAAGTAAGGCAGGGATTGGGTTATAAGATAGTTAACAAGATTATGTGCTATCTTGAAGGTTAATACCCCACTTCTGGCATTTCAAAGACGTGCTAACCCCGATGCACGAGAGCAATGGGCAGAGCTGCCTTAAAACCTTTTACTAAAGAAGTTAGAGGCCTAGGTTGTGACCACCCATCATGACTTGCCCAGTTAGGAATTTATGATCAGATCACTCTGTGAAGTTACTTTTCATAGAGCCTCTTTTTTCCTCCACAGTTCTGCTTTTGGTCACAAATCAGTCTGAAGGATGCACTGATGACCAACCTTTTGGTCCTGTAGCATGGACTTAAAGCACTGGGGAAGCTCATTCCTAGGAAGTCTCAATATTGACGTCTTGTTGACCACTGGGGATGGGGCAATAGTGTAATAATGGGATCTGAGTTGAGGCAGAATTTTTCCCAAAAAAGGGAAAGGAAAGGCAGGTAAATGGAAGGCAGTGAGGTGTTACGGTTTTTATTGTGAAAAAAACTCTCTGGATCATTTCTAGCCTATGAAGTATCATGATCTGAGTTTTGCTTTCTCATCTTTCTGTATTTAACATTTAGTGTAACGTTTACATGAACCATGAAAAGAGTATTAAGATATCTCATACACATTCAGTAATCAAACAGTTAGACTATACGGAAAAACCCAAAGAACAAGTATAACTATTATGACTAGTGTCATTAATGGGCAGGTAAAGACAAAACAAAATGGATTCTGAGTTCATTATCAGTCTGTAGATAGATAGGCCTTGTCAGTGCCTTGGGATAGGTGTTTACTTTTGGTGTCAGTGGCTCCTTGTCCTCAAGGAGTCTTTTACATCTATAGACAGAGGTAGATGTCCATTCACAGGTAGGCACCTGATAAGATCCATTCCACTGAGGTTGGAGTGTGTCTTATTAGATGTCCTTGCCAATAAACAATATCTCCAGGTGGCAGTCAGTGATCTTTAAAATAAAATCTTTGTCTTCTGGGAGCTCACCAAATTCACCTGATGCAAAGCAAGGAGCCGGTGGGGCACAGTGGGCCCTTGCTTGTACCTAACACTAGATCCAGGTCCATGGAGTGGTCCTAGGTGAGCTTCTTCAGGTTCCTGCCACCTACTAGGTAAATGTTGACAACAAACCATTTCCCAGCTTATGGGATACACCAGCATTGTCCCTGTGGCTTCTGCGGCTAGTACAAGTCACACCAGGACTCCGGAGACATTTTTGATTGTCACAACTTGAGGGGGCATCAGTGAGGAAAGACCAACAATGCTGCTGAATATCCTCCAGTTCCTGGGCAGCCCTCCACAAATTATCTGTCCCCAAATGTTAATAGCTCTGAGGTTGAGAAATCTGTCTATAGTCATTTTAGGGGATACTTTATTGATTTTTTTACTCTTATTGTGTTGCAGTAGTGCTCTGAGCTTTGCATCTTATGTTAGCATAATGTCTCTGTGGCCATTTTAGGTACAGCCACTCCCTTGAGACTTCTCCAGATATCTTACATATTGATTGGGAAAAACTTGAACTTGGGAAAAATTATCCTGTTTGCCCTGGGCTCTCATCCTGATTCTCTGGCTAAAACTGAGTTTGTGTCTTTTACGTTTTATTCAACTCAGGGTCTCAGCCTCTTGGAAGTGAAAGACCAGCTGCTGCTCATGTACCTTATGGATTTGAGCCATCTCATCTTGGACAAAGCCTCAGGAGGGTCTCTCCAGGGACATGCTGCAGTTTTGAGACTGGTAGAGATTCGTACGGTATGAAGCATGTGGCATCTCAAGAGTTCTAGGTTTCCAAATCCTGAACTCCAGGACTAGCATACAATAGCTATCATTTAAGTGGATGTTCTGTTTAAGTTAGGAAACTGAATGAAAAATAGTATTTTTTTCTCTTCGTTTGTTCTAGTTTGTGCATATTTTAGGTGCTTTATCTGTCAAGTTAATATAGGGACTCTGGTATGTGCTTAACTTTGGGAAGGGAATGTGATCCTTTTTAACCATATTACAGGTTTTGGAAAAACTTCGTCCCTTGGATCAGAAACTGAAATACCAAGTTGACAAACTGGTCAAGACTGCAGTGACAGGCAGCCTCAGTAAGTGGGGGAAGCTGTAAGGTTATGTTGAGTTTATTGTAAAGTCCCAAATCTTTAAAATGTCTTGGTTTTTTTAATGTTTCAGGTGAGAATGACCCACTCCGTTTTAAGCCTCATCCCAGCAATATGATGAGCAAGGTAAGCGGTTGTGTTACCCTGATTTTCCTGAGTAATGTAAACCTGAATGAGCCTTGTGGTGATCCTGGTTCTCCTAAGTCTCTTAGTACTATTGAGTCCCAGCCTTAGAGTGTTGAGTATGAGATTCCCCCTTTTCCCTTTTGTTTATATTCCCACATTCCCAGGTTACTCCATCTTTGGATTTTGTAATCACCTGCCTGACTAATACTTCCTAAGTTTGTGGACGTTGTATTCTTTTTGTAGTTGAGCTCAGAGGATGAGGAGGATGATGCGGAGAAAGACCAGTCTGGGGCTTCAGGGAAGAAATCTGCAAACGGGGCAGTTAAGAAATATGTTCCACCACGCTTGGTTCCAGTACATTATGGTATGAGCTCTGACTGCTACCTCCTCTCTGTGAATTGTGTTTCTCTTCTCCTTTTCTCTGTTCTGGGATAACCCTTGCTAATTTTTATCACATAGATGAAACAGAGGCTGAGCGGGAAAAGAAGCGCCTAGAACGAGCCAAGAAGCGAGCATTGAGCAGCTCTGTCATTCGTGAACTTAAGGAGCAGTACTCAGATGCTCCAGAGGAAATCCGTGATGCCCGGCATCCTCATGTTACTCGCCAGAGTCAAGAGGATCAACACAGGTCTGAGTCCTTGCGACTAGACATTGTTTCCTAGGCTGTAGAGATCTGTCCTTGTGCTTTGGATGAACGTGATTAAGTCTGATACCAAGAGAGCCCATATTACATAGAAAATGGAGTGGCAAATTTAGGAGAACAGCTTCTAAGAATTAGGTGTTTGAAGTACAGAGTAAGAACTAGGGAAAAAATCCACCCTCCCCCCAACTGTTTAGGCTGAGCAAATGCTATATTAGGAAGAATATATGGAGTTCCACTTAGTAGGACTTTTTCATTCTGTATTTCATTATCACAGCTCTCACTTTTGTGCAGAAGGCAATAAAAGCAGGTTTTTTATAGTGGCATTGAGAGTGCTAGATAAGTTGAGGGAAGAGAAGTAGAAAACTGATTATAACTTGAATACAAACTCATCAGCTTTGCCCAGTCGATAGGTTTGAGTTCAAGGGCCCATGTAGCTAATCCTGTTTATGAATCTGAAATAAAAGAATTTTCTAATATAATAGTTTAACTATTTCTATGGTTGGGCTTGAGTTTACCTCTAGGGAGGAGGGAAGTTCTAGCACAAAGGATATTTCCTTGAGGAAGCAAGTGAGCGTTCAGTATGTCCTTACTAGATACTATATCGTCCTGCTATGAAATTTCTTGAGAACTGTCTGAATAAGGGGTTAGTATATGTCTGTGCCTAGGTATCTGGGCTGCAGCTTTGTGTCTTATGGACTGAGCATGCTGGAAACAGTGTCTCTTTCTCTGGCAGGATTAACTATGAGGAGAGCATGATGGTGCGTTTAAGTGTCAGTAAGCGAGAGAAAGGACGGCGAAGACGAGCAAGTGTCATGAGCTCACAACTTCATTCTCTCACGCACTTCAGTGACATCAGTGCTTTGACAGGAGGAACCCCTCATCTTGATGAGGTGAGGTTGTGGTACAGTGGGAGGTGACCTCCATGCTTTTAACCAAAAGTACGTGGGGGTTCTTACCATGGAAACTTGGGAAGGGGTACTAACATTTGCAAGCTCACTGCTATTCCTTCACTTTTCCATCTGTCTCCAGGATCAGAATCCTATTAAGAAGCGGAAGAAGATACCTAAGAAAGGTCGGAAGAAAAAAGGTCAGTAAATGGCTAGGACTTAGGTGATCAAGCGCACGGTAGAGGGTATTAATTGGAATGTCCGCTTCAGATTTGCCATCCTAGGTCTTACTAACTGCTATAATATCTCTTCTATGCTAGACATTAGAGGTGGGCTTTTATTTTTCTTCTTTCCCAAGCTCAGAACCATCATCATTCACAAAAGAGATTTTTGGGTTCTTTCTCTAAGGTCCCAGAACTCCTGTTCAGGCTTCCTGAAATAGAGCTATAAAAAGTGTCACTTGAAGGAACCATTATCCCATTTTAGTTTCTTCCTACTTCTAGTCGTTTGTCCTGGGACGATATATGGTAGAGTATAGTGGACCCACCCCTACTGAGCCCTTCTTTCTAGATGTCTTTTTGGTCTGTCCCTTCAGCTTTCCCAACTTTCCTTTGCCTCATTCTTGGTTTCCCTTCCTTTCAGGTTTTCGGAGGCGGCGGTGATTATGGGTGTACATGTTTATATATTGTTTTGTCATCCTGGGATACTTCTAGTTTCACTGTATGCAGGTTTTTTCCCCCTTGGAAATTGTTTGGACGTGTGAAAAGACCTTTATTAATAAAATTGATTTTACTTACGAATTGAAACCCCTTTTGCACATGTATGACTCAGTTGCTTTGTGTGGAGTATTTTAGGTGAAAGGGTGATAAAAGGGAAAGGTAAGATTTTGGGGGGAGTGGGAAAAGTTTGGCTTTATATAGTTTTCTTTGATAACAGAAACTAGAAATTGGTTATCTAACACCCCCCCCCCCCGTGAGAGATTAGAGTAGCATAATAAACTCCTGCAACTCACTTTCTCCCAAGTTCCTACATGATTTGTTATAATACAGATAACTGAAATACATGGATTTTTAAGTTTTGTAATGTATCTTTCTGGCCACCAGGTGGCATTAGTGGTTCAGAAAAGCTTAATTGGTGCTTGATTAATCAAAAGTAAGCTAGAGAACCTTTCCTCATCAGTGAAGAGTTAACTCTTGTCACCACTTCTCTGTTTCTTTTTTCCTTTCTAGAATAGCATGATCTTAGCTCACCACCTGAAAGTTAGAGTTTAATCTGGAGAGAGTGGTGGAGTGAATGAGAAGACTAGAGTTTGAAGAATCAGTCTACTCTTGTGTTTTTTAGCCTCTTTGACCCTCTTTCAACTAAGACCTCAGTTTACCAGTCAGTAAAGGCCAGCACTTTTACAAAGAGCTTGCAAAAGAATTCCAACAAGCAGGCAGAAAGCAAGTTCGTAGCTTACAGACCAAGAGAAAGAAAATTTCAAAGAAATGTCTAACCAAGCCTGGAGACCGGTGGGAGTTAACATATCTGAGATCTTTTGCTCTCTTCAGAGAATGACTTGTTAGTGAGAGATCCCTCAGGCCTTGGGTAATTACAGAAAGTAAAAAGAGGAATGGGAAGAGAAGCTGAGGAACCTGTAGAGTTAATTCATTGGAGTTTAAGGGCTTGGGGTCTGGTGAACACCTAATTTTGAAGTCACATTCCTGGGGAGTGTCATGAAAGAGAGATAATTTGGGTCATTGCTTCACTAAAACCTAGTTGGTTTTGATTCCTACGAATTTGGATTTCTACTGGTCTGCTTGATTGGGTTGGGGTCTGTTTTCAGTTAGCGGCAGCCTGGTAGAAAATAATTAGAAGGCAGCCTCGTAATGTGTTTTGTGAACTCTGTGATCTTGGGCAAATCACATAACATCTCTGGTCTTTAATTTTCCTCAGCTGAAAAATAAATATGTTAGACAATCTCCGAGATTCCCTCCAAACCAAAGAGCCTAGAGCAGTTTCTCATGGATGACACCAAGATGCTCTTACTTCTGGGTCCTCTCTTAGTCCCTGGCAGATCTGAGAGAGCCTGACATGCCCAGGACCCTCATACCTCTAAGTCCTTGAGTGAATCCGAGTAAAGAGACACAAGAACATTTGGAGATTCTTTTCTCTTTGTGGCTGAACTAACTGAACAAGAGGGTCAGTTAAAAAACGCTTTAGCCCTTGCTGGTGTGGCTCAGTGGACTGAGTGCTGGCCTGTGTACCAAGGGGCTGCCAGTTCGATTCCCAGTCAGGGCACATGCCTGGGTTGCTGGTCAGGTCCCCGGTAGGGGTTGCTCGAGATGCAATCACACATTGATGTTTCTCCCTTCCCCTCTCTAAAAATAAAAAAAAGTCTTCTAAAAAAATACTTTAGGACTACTACATTTGCTTAGGATTATTGCATTTGTTTCTAATTTATTAAAATTTTTTGGATTATAGGAACTGCCAAGGGAAAGGAGGTACTTTTTAATTTTTTTTAAAGCTCTCTTTGTTACACATTGAGCTAAGTGCTTTATGCTTAATCCTTATAAAATATATGTCATCTCTATATTATTAATGAGGAGACTGAGACACTTAGGTTATTTGCCCAAGGTTATAGCTAGTGCTTATGGAACATGGAGGGTAGAGGACCTCAAGTGTCCTGGGGTTTATGAAAGTCTTCAGAGTTTTTGTTTTTTTCCTTTAAAAAAATAATATTGGTGGATAGTTTATGACCTCAAGTTCTCCCCTCCCTGCTGCTGATTTCTATTCCAGGACTTGCCTACAAGGAAACCACAAGTTCCAGACACTGTTTTGGCCTCATGGTATAGCAGTGAACTGAGCAGACAAAAATCCCTCCCTTCCTTCGTGGATCTTATATCAATTCAATTCAGTCTTTTAATCTTAGGACATCTTGTTATCCCTGTCCTCATAGACAGGCATTATTTGAAAGAGGTTTCCAAAAAAATTTTAATAATACCTGAGAATATTTGCCCCAGAGTCATCAAAGAGTGTTTAGAGTACATTGTTGACAAAGTTTTATGTGGATTTTCAATGTGTAAAGCAGACATGGGAGGTTACTTTTTTTTAAGTGGGAATGAGGAGTCCAGCAGCTCCGTGTTTTCATGGCCCTCCGAGATTTCTGAGGAGCTCGAAGGAACCTTTAGAACACAATGGAATGTAGTTTGAAAACCACTGTAGTAGAGCAAGGGACCTGAGACTTAGGATTCGAGGGTTTCTTTATGGCCATCGTTTTTCTTCTTTCTCATTCCTACTCACAAATTCAGTTCTCTGGTTGTTCAGACCATATGAGTGTCAGAGTTCCTCAGTACAGTGCTAACAACAGATCATTCATTTCCAGGGCTCACTAAGTAATGTCTAATATTAGTGCACATGAGCACCCGTTCAATTTTATCATGTGATGATAAGGAGCCTTGGTTTTCTTCTGGACAAGTAATTTAGCATCTTTGCCTTAGTATTTTCATCTGAGGAGGTGGAGAAGAGGGTTTGACCAAGACCTGTTTTTGCCTCTAAAGCTGTTGTTATGGCTTTATGAAGGTTTGCAGAAATGTCTGTCAGAAGTTCTCGCAGTCTTCATGGATATGTTATTAGAAACACATGTTTTGTCTATAAGGAAAGCATGTCCTGATTATGTCCCTTTTCAGCACCATGGAGAGCTCAAGCTCGTTCGTTGTTTTGGGTTGGTGAAGGTACACAGCTAAAACAGCCCCTAGAGCTGTGTGTGTAGATCTGCCCTTTTGCAGAGCTCAGTTTATCTGTCCAGTCTCCAGTTCTGACTGGTACAGATTTGAGTGAGTGTCAGCAGTAGTCCGAGTGTCCCCATCCTCCCTCGGATCTATTAGGTGTATAAACCTCAGATTCATGTTTAGATTTATCCAAGGATTTGGCCAACTTAACAGAGGCGAAGGAGTGAAATCCTACCTTCTGCCTTATTAATACCATCACTTATATCGTGATGCACAAGGTTTTTAACATTCATTGAGAAAAACTGTCTCCTACTCTTCTTTGCTTACAGACCCTTGAGAAGACTTAAAGTTGTTTTTTCATTCCTTGGGCTCAGCCTCTTTTTCTGCCTGTGCGTGGAGAAAGGCATCATTGCGCTGGCTCCCTGCCCAGTCTTGCTTTGTATTTCTTTGATCTAATTGTTCAGAGGGTCTCCGAGAAACCCCAAGAGCCATGCCTTTGCATGTTTAAGCTATTGATGCTTTTGAAATAACAGCGTCGCTGTGTAAGAAGTGTATTAAAGGTCTATCTTGAACAAATTTGGGTCAATAGGTGGCAGTAGTCACCTAGTCCCGAGGCCCTGACACCCCCTGAACACAAGCACATTTGATGGCCGTTATATTTAAGGTTGTGAGAGAGGAGGCTGAAGTAAAAATGGGGGGAATACAGTCCTTTTCGTTGGAATTCAGAAAATGCTGAAATGTACTGGATTACTTCTGTGAGGGAATTGGAGTGGGGAGATTGCTGTCAGCTGTGAAGGGCATGGTAGGAAAGGGGGGCACTCAGGATTGGGGGAGTGGTGTGTGGGCACTAGGGCTTCTGAGAGTTAGGGGAAGACTGTGTTAAATGAGCACCAGTGCTGAAAGAATTGAGTCTAGGGTTGGGGGGAGTAGGGAGAGGGAGAGAAGTGGAGGAGGGAGAGGCAGAGCTGTGTGAAGGGATCGTGGAAGGGGTGGGCTGTGGTGGGGAGGACTGCGGTGGGAGGGGGAGGGGGAGGCTGCTGCAGTACTGAGCCTATCTAATGGGGGAGGGGAGGGGAGATACTGGTCTGTGCTGCAGCTGCATTGGCTCCCCTCCCCCACACTTCCCAAGGAGCCAGAGCATTGCTGGCAAATCTGTCCTCATGTATTTATTATTATTAAAAATGTGAAGGATCCTTCCTCCCTGGAAGCACAACAAATACCACTGATCACATTTCTCTCCTCCCTCTGCAGAGCATTTTGCATTCTCTCATTCTTTCCACCCTACTCCTCCCACCCTCGGGTCTGTTTGACTGGTGGGGGGACCCTTCCCTTTGCTTCTTGGAGCTTGGTGGCTCCCTGGGGGTTTCTAATGATGGTTGGGAGTTGCGAGGCTGTGCTGGGAGGAAACAGCTGAATGAGGGGCATCCATGCTCCAGGGAGGGAGCTGTACTCCCACATCCAGTGGGCAAAGGAAATCACTTGGAAATAAAGATGAAATCCTTTCTCTAGCTAATGAAAGAAGAATCAGGTGCACACAGTCCTTTCTGAACCTAGCATTTCTCTCCTTTCATACCATTTTCCTTTCTACTGCCTGAATTCTGAGGGGGAAACCCTTTTGGAATGGAAAAAGCTAGGAGTTCTCTGTCATCCCTCCCTTACCTTGTTAAGTCCCTCTCCTCCCAGGAGAGCCGTATAGAATTTATTCTTCTAGCCTGCGTGTTGTGTTACTGAGGGGTTTGAAGGGCAGAAGCCGTGGCTTCTCACTCCCCACCTGCACCCCAGACTCCCATGCCCAGGCAGGGACCTCTTTTGTTGCTGTCTGTAACCCTTCACCATGCCCATAGGTGGTGCTGCTGTTGCTCTGCATGCAGGGTCCTCCTCTCCAACACCCTTCCTCCCCACCCCCTGGCGCCCACCCTCTTTCCCCAGCCCTCTACTGCCTGATTGTTATTCCACCAACGTCTCCTCTACTGTTCCCTTCCTCAAATTAATTTTGTGGCGCTCTTTTTTCCGCAGTGCCATCTTCTTCCCCTCCCCCCTGCACCAGCTCTCTTGCTTTCTCCGTCTCTATTTCTCTCTCTCTCTCTCTCTCTCTCTCTCTCTCTCCCCTTCTCCCCCACCCATCTCACACCCCAGTCTAAAATCTACACTCTTTCCTACTGTTTTTCTGGATCTCTTCTACCTTTGGCTTCTTACAGATGACTTTCCTAATGAAAAGGGGCTGTAGGTGAGAGCAGGTTAGAAGAGAACAGGGTAAGGGGAACTTGGGGGTTAGTGTTAAGGGTTAGGTCAGGAGAATGAGGAAGCTCTGTGACGGAAAGAGTGGAGGTGCGAAGTAAAGGAATCCTTTGCTCTTCAAATCTATTCAGTTCCTGGATTTGGATAGTGAGAGTTCAGCTGGCAAGGGATACTGTTACCTGAATTTATAGAATTTCATTCCACACGGTGGAAAAATGGGAGATAGGGAATCACAAGAATTGAGATAATAAGGGCTTCATCCAAAAACTTTTGGTTTCAGTTGCTAAGGATTGCTCTGCTTTTGTTATCCTGTATTTTGAAGACTCTGGAGGAAAACCATGCTCTGAAACCTGTTCTGGGGTTTCTCATGAAATGTCCTGCTACTGATCTCTTGAGTCCTTAGAAGGCTCTTACCAGGGCAGCTATGACACGTGATGGGCACTCTGGCTTTCTGGACACTGCTGAGCACAATTTGGCTGTAAGATCTTAGTTAGCTATTGTAGGCTGCCTCTCCCTCCTCTTCCTGTTAATCCCTTCCACCCTTTATCTTGGCCAAGTTTACATGGTTGACCCACTCAGCCATTGCTCCCTTTATTGTTTAGTCTTTCCAGAATGTAGCCCCCACTCATCAGACCATTACCCTAGCTCTTGCCCCACCTTGCTTAATTTTATCTGGAGACCACTCATTAAGTGATCAGTATGACCCCTCAGCTAACTTGCCAGTGTTGTTGACTGTAAAGTTACCAATTTCTAGGATGGCTAATTTTCTCTTGTTGAATTATTTTTATGGATTAATAGTAGCATCATAGTAACTCCCTGGAATAATAGTGCTGAGTCTTTTCCTTGGAATTACCTGCAACACGGACAGTGCGGCCTCTTTCCTTCATTCCCTGGCGTGAGGAGATTTTCCATATCTTAACTGGCAGCCCCAGAATGACTGGCTTCCGTTTCCCCAGCATGTGTGTGTCAAGGCTGACTTCTGGGTTGTGAAAAGAGGCAGAGTTGGCCTGCCCAGCAGAGACCTGGAAAGAGCCACAGTGAAATGGGCTAGAACACCACACCCCTCACTTTATTTTATAGTCTGAGCCTTGGAGGTGCCTGTGGAAACCTCTCTTTTGTCTGCCTCTCCTGCCTTCCTAAGGTGTGTATATTGGGGAGGCACATGGGCCAGTGACCTCTTTGTTTAGAGACCTCTCTTGTCCTACCGAGGGCATTCTAGTTAGGGTCATGGACTCATGTAGTATAGACAATGGTCCCGGTTAAGCTTCCTCTCTTAAAAACAAGGCTCAATAAATATTTATTGCAGTGAATGGCAGGGCTTTCCAGCTTTAGTACTTTTCTACAGAAGAAACTTATAAATTAAGTTTTAACTACTTCTTTGCTAGGTGCTATGGTGCTGTAGCTGGAATTGATTGATTTTTGTTTTTTTCCACTTAGGCCCTTTGAGGGGAGTGATTTATCCAAAACTGTACAAATAAGCCATTAGCAATGCAGACATTAGAACCTATATCCTCTTGGACATCTAGACTTTTTGTTGACCACCCCTTGGAAACCAGCGTTCTTATTTCACCTCCAGGGTCACTTGCAGCCCCAGCAGGTCACGCTCTGTGTCTAAGCCAGCCTTGGCAGGGCTGCCAAGGGAGAGCACCAGCGGTAGTAGAGGGGTGAGCAGCCAGGTGAGGTACCGGACTCACCAAAAAGGGCCTGGCATTCTCCTTGGGTGTCACACAGTCCAGCCTGTTGGAGCGGCCGAGACAGGGCCAAGGTAGAGAATTTCCAAAGCCCTGGCGTCTATTTTCCATTTCAGATTTGATCTGACCTTGCTGCTGACTAATATACCCCTTCCTCAAAAATATCTTGGGCTGGATAGCACATGGTGGTGGATGCTGGAAACTCTGGACTCTACTTATTTGCAACTAACTACAGTCTTAGGACCACTAAAATTAACAAAGGCTCTCTGGACCACCTATTTCCTCCTACTAGCACTGATAATTGTAAGTCTTACAGAATTTCTAGTGTAAAGCCATTATTGTGGCTATATTAATAAATGTCCTTATAGTTTTTGTTATTAATTAAAACCTAGACTAGAAAATAAACTCAGAAAGCATTCATATATTTCCACTTTGACTGAGTCTGTAGCAACGTACTCTGAGAACTGCTTTGTCTCATCTGCCAGCCTTGGGTTTAGCCCCACAGGTGAGCTCTAGAGAATAAAAAGCCACTGAGTTTTCCTACTTCCTCTCTCCCAGTTTTTTAGTCACTCACTGCTAGCTTTTGCAGAAAGCCCTAGGTGGTAAAAAGATCAAATCAGAATTCCTAGCTAGGAAAACCCTGTCTCTTAGCTACAATGACCCTTGTCTGCCATTGCATTCAGCTCTATGGCAGTTAACACCAGAAAATCTTCATCTGGCTTCACACCCTCCTCAGTTTCTTTCGGTCGAGTCTTATGTAATCTGTCACTGATGGCAGACTTCCTTTTTGCCCTCCTTTATTCCCTCCCAAGTCTAAGCTCCAGATCTTCCTAGATACCTCCCATCCAAGGGGTGCCTCCTGAAACCTAGCTTTTCCTCTCTTTCTCATCCCTCAAATCCTCAGATCAATCCCCTCGTGGAGTATTTCCCTCAGAGTATCAGCTGACACCCTTACAGAGCCCACTGGGTGCTGCCAAAAATCCCATTCCTCACCCACCTCCCTGCTGGAGCTCCTGGAAGCGGATTCTGCAGCCTCCTGTCATCCTAGCCTCCTTTTCTGTTCATTTGGAAGTTTTTCTCCATTGCTTTTGGTAAATTCCTGGTTTGGCAGAAATGTCCAGTATTTAGGAAGGTTCTGCAGGACGCATTCCCTGTCTCCGGCACTTTGGTTGACCCTCAGAAGGATCTGTTCCTGCCCCTCCCTGCAGTGCTGCCATTCCCCTTCTGCCTGGCCTAGGCTGGGCGGGATCGATACGTCGAAGTCCTCTGCACAGACACTCCAGCCCTCTTTATCCATCTTGGCAAACAAAGCATGGCTCTGCCCCTGACTTTTTCCTCTTCCTTCTCCATTATTTATTTCTTCTTCACCTTCTCCCGCTGCTCCCTTCCCTTCTCACGTATACCCTTCATTCCTCTTCCTTTAAATCTCCTCTTGTCCACTTGCTCACCGTCGCCCATCTGTGCCCACTCCTGCCACTCCCCATCTTTCATTTCAGTAGCTCTCTTCCTCATCGTCTGCTCATGCCGAGCAAGCAGCGTGGTATGGGAAGAATGGCTGCAGAGTGGGTCCCTGGTTGTCAGAGTAAGCTATCACTTTTTTCCAGAGGATCAGTGGCTATCTTTTCCCATCTGGTTTCCAGTGGTCCTTAGGAGCCAGGGAACCCCAAGATGTTGGCTTGCTTTTGGGGTAAAGAAGCTCTTCACTTCTTCCAGTGCTGAAGAGGAGAGGTGTCATTCGGCTCTGATGCCCGCTTCTTTTGCTCTTCCTGAGTGTGTCTGTCATGTTTCACCCTCCCTTTCTCTCGTTTGCCCTCTCTTTCTGTCTCTTCCCAGTACAAAGCAGCGGCAGGACTGAATGAGTCTGTCTGGTGGCTCTGCCAGTCTGTGCCCCTCACTTTTGCCCCTCCCCCCTCGCTGTGTGTGCTGTTGGGTGGAGGGGGGTTGGAGGGCGGTGGCATGGTGCCAGCCAACCCAGAACCATCTGTGGTGCCTTCTGCACTGAGGCGAGCTCTCTCTCCCACCCTCCTCCTCTTCTGCCATCCCTCTCCCATTTTTAATTAGCTGCTGAATTAATTAAATCCCACATGCTAATTAAACATTCCTACAGGGAAGAATACGAGGTCAGAAAATAGGGGATGGTAAAGCAAGGCTTCTGTCCATTTAGAATAGGAGACTCAGGGGTGGGAATGTAGAGGAAAGGGGAGGAAAGGGTTGATGAGGAAAGAGCGAACTAGGAGTGGAAAGCAACCTGATAGAGGTATGAAGAGACAGAGTGAAAGTCATGGAGAGTGGAATCTATTAAAAGGGAAAATAATTAGACGTTAACATTGGAGAAATGAAAGTGTCTTTGAGCCTCTAAAGATTAGAGGTAGAGCTGTGGGTCTCCAAACACTAACATGCATGAATAACCTGAGAAATAATGATACAGAGGATGCTAATTTGCTGCCTTGAATGTCTTCTAAAGAAATAAATCTCAATTTTAATCGCAGTACCTTAGGTTAGAATTGAAGGAGAACTTCCTTCTTGCAAGGTTGTGGCACGCTCTACTGGAGGAACTCTTCGGGAAATAAATTTTTATCTGTTTAGAATGGTTAAAGATTGCACAAAGCTAGGGGAAATGATGAACTTTGAAGGTTTGTTTTTTTCTAGATAAACAAATATCAATCCTTAAGTGTGTACTGTGTCCCGGAGAACCAAGAAAAATCCAGGATGGGAAAACTCAGGATTCCTTTTCAGTTCCCTTTTCTCATTGCATTCAGAGTGAACTTTTGAGTTTGCTCTTTGTGGTCCTGTCAACTTTTTAGGGATTAATCTTCTCTTCAAATTAGATAATTACTGCCCTGGGAGGTTTAGGGTACTGATTTCTAGCCAGGACTTCAGGATGACTGTCTGATGGCTAACATGGCTTCCATCCTTGACTAAGGGATGGGGAGACCGGAGAATGGTTGGAGTTATTTATGGAGCAGAGGGGAAGTTGAGGTGTGATTTGACAGGCTGGCACCACATTTTTCATTAAGGTCACTAAAAAAAAGAGGGACAGCTTGCTTGTCATCGCTTTTCTCCTCCGAAAAGAAAAGAAGATTGTATTCAGCACAAATCTAAATTATCCCTTTCTAATCTCCCACTAAGAACTGAAGTTTGGGAGGAGTCCATTAGGTTAGCAGAGCCTCTTGATGGCAGCTATGCCAGTGTTTCTCAACCTTTCTCAGTCTGAAATACACTGGAGGCAAGTACCATCTTGTCTACACCCCTAACCACGGTTCACTGAGATGGCATTGTCTGCTGTTATTCATACTGAAATATTAATTTGCTCAAAAAATAATTGCATTTAACTGTGCAGAATATAGAGCATCATTAATTAAAGAACTTTTATGAAGTACCTATTGTCTGTCAGGCACACGAGGCATTCGTTAGGTTTAGATACAAAAATAAGGAATAAGAGAATTTCATCTGAGGGGTTTATATTTTGATTCAGGGGAAAAAATATGTGTTCAATAAAGTGCAGTAACTCTGTATGTGCAAATGAGCGTGAACTTCATTAGCACCTGTTGCCTCTACTGCTTTTGTGTCCTTTTGTATTATTACTTTTTCTTACGTATGTGTCTTATCTGTCCACAGAGATGGTGGCTCCTTAAGGGTAGAAACCCACGTCTTTAGAATGAGTTGTACATTTCACTAGCCCAAAACTTTACATGCCTGTAGCTGTTCAACTGTGTTGATCAACATACAGCCATATATCAGGGAATAAATATTGCTTTAGAATCTGTGGCATTCCTAGCTATGGCAAATATTTGTCCTTTGAAGAGATCTTTTATTTTTTAAAGTTACAACAAGCACGATGCCGGGTAAGATAATTATGTGATGAGTAAGTTTGGTCTCTAAACAGGATAATGGTCCTTAGTGGGATTTGAAGCCAGTTCCTAAAAAGGGGCCAGGGCTGAGGAGAGGGAGTGGAATGTAGAGAAAAGGTCACAGGCTTGTTTTTATATGTACTGTATTTCCTTTCACTTTTTTTAAAAACGATTTTTTTATTTATAGTTTTAGAGAGAGGGAAAGGGAGGAAGAAAGAGAGGGAGGAAACACTGATGTGAGAGAGACACATCGATCAGTTACCTCTTGTACATTCCCCAACAAAGGGGCCCGGGGACCAAACCCACAACCCGGGCATGTGCCTTGACCAGGAATTGAGCCGGCGACCTTTGCCTGCAGGACAGCACCCAACCACCTGAACCACACTGGCCAGGGCTCCTTTCACTTTTTTTATTGCCATTTTCCACCATCTTCCCACTCCAAAATTATGATTAGGCCATTCATACACATTCATGTCCTGTTTTGTTCACTTAACATTGTGTCATATTTTCCTATGCTATTGAAAATATCAGATAAAAAAATAATGAACATCTGACTACTGGCTGGTGTGGCACAGTGGATTGAGTGCTGACCTGCGAACTGAAAGGTTGCCAGTCTGATTCCCAGTCAGGGTGCATACCTGAGTTCCAGGCCAGGTCCCCAACTGGCGGTGGCGTGTGAGAGGCAACCGATTGATGTTTCTCTCACACATTGATATTTCTCTCCCTCTCTTTCTCCTTCCCCTTTCACTCTCTTTCTTCCTCCCCTCCCCTCTCTCTAAAAATAAATAAATAAATAACTTGGAAAAATGAACATGTATATCCACATTTCATTATGGATATACCATAATTTGTAAAACCATTTTTTTGGTTAGACTTCTAAGATGGTACCCAGTGTTTTGTTGCCGTTTTTTCCTTCTATGATGGATACCCAGCATCTTTACACAGAAATCTTTGTAATTTTCTGAAGTGGAATTTCTGGAACAAAGGATGAGGACACCCATTCTGATCTGTGGATTGACTGCATTAGAATCACCTAAGGGAGCTTATTATTATTTAATTTCTTAAAGGGGTTTATTTTTGAATAGGTGAAAAATTTAAACACTACAAAGGGAATACGGTGAGATTTCCTTCCACTTTTGTCACCCATTTCCCCTCCCCTGTATAAAAGCCCATGTGGAGATATAGAAGGCCTGTGAAAAATAGAGTGCATTCTCTCCTACCTCCCCAAACTTCTAATCCAGCCTAAGTGGAGCCTTGGAAAGCCTTGTTTTGCCCTCCAAAGCTTTCTAGCTAATTCTACTGTGCAGCCAGATTTGGGAAGCACCGAGTTAGATGAACTCTTGGGATCCTTGCCAGCTCTAAAATTTAATGACTGAAACTCACAGAATTAGTAATTTAAAAAATAATAATGATTAGTGTTAAGACTAAATCATAATCAGGTATCATAAAGATTGTCTTTGAAATGATCTCAGGGATCTAATTTTTGATGCTTAATTTATTGTTATTAATACAAATAATGGCTACCATTTACTGAGTGTTTATCTGTGCCAGGTTATGTGGAAAGTACTTTATACATTCTCACTTAAACCCAATAGCAGCCTATATGCTAGTTAATTCTTAAACCAAGGCTTTGGAAAGATTAAGCTACTAGCCCATGATCAAGGGACCATTAGGTGACAGAATGAAGATTGTAACTCAGGCCTCTTTTCCAGGGTGGTTCCCTTCTTTCCTCTCACCCTCATCATGAGATTATACTATGCCTGGTGTCTGGTATTTTCACTTGCTTTTTTCCCTAAAAACATATCTTGGACATCTTTCATTTCACATATAAAGTTTGCCTTTATATTTTAGATCATTTTTAGGGTTGGGGGTATTTTTGTCATTATTCATTGCACAGGAATACATTTCTAAAACAAATTTCAAACAGTAAAGATAAGAGAGACCCCCTTGATCCTTACTCCCTCAGTTCTTATAACCACTCTTATCAAATGCATGTGTACCTTCTGGACTTTTTTACATACATTCAAGGATTTACAGAAACATGGTTTTGTGAGTGTTTGTAGATGTTTTATTTTACAATAATGAGAACATACTATATATAGGGATTTGGAACTTGCTCTTTTATCTTAATTTGAAAATCTTGCCATGTCTCTACCTAAAGATCCTTCTCAATTTTTTAATGACTACGTGTGTATGGTTTACGTAACTATTTCCCTAATGATGGGAATTATTATAAACACTGCTGTTGGAAAGATTGTTGAATTGTCTTTTTCATAAATGCCTAGAATAGAACTGCTAGATAGAATTCGGAAATGTTAGTGGAGACTGAGGTTGCCCTCCCCAAGTCTAACCCAGTCTGTGCTTCCCCCAGCTGTGTGTGAGCGTGCCATCTCCCTCGCCAGCACAGTCGCACCGCAGCTCTTCCCGTGAATTTGTTTTATGTTAATTGCTTCTTCTGGATGGTCTCTTGCAGAACAAACCAAATATTGACAGATCTCTTTTGATTAAACTCCAGGGTAACTTTTCCGCTATTATTTCTGACCTCTGTCCTAGACCTGTTCTCTGAGATACATAAGACTTTTTTTTTTAAGAGTCTAATTGTCTAATCTTGTGTCTCTTCTGGCACATCCTCATGCTGTTTGTATCTCCCTTTTGCAGTTGCTAATATGCCTGGAATGGTTTAGGCATAACCCTGCTTACAACCAGAATGGCTTCTCTCAATTATTTTTTGTCACAGTGAGAGGCAAGTTGAAGAATTATATAACACTTTATTTCAACAAATTGCTTATTTTCTGTTTTAACATTTTGTTTAGTAGCTATTATTTTTCCCCTTTCGCCATCTGTTTAGAATGTGTGTCAGGCTACCTTGAGTGAAAGCCACTGAAGGGTGAGATCATCAGGAGGCCTTTGATGGTAGGGCAGCGTTGGGCACACCCATAGTGAAAATGAGCCTGCCCTATGAGAACGGGCACAGGCAACTTCAGGCTCTACTAACTTTGGTTCACATACATAGGAATAGGTAAACAACAAAGAAAAATAAATAAACAATACTAACATTAAAGTATTAGATGAAATAAACGTTTGCTACATTAACAGGTTCAGTTGCCTCAATGGCTATTCAAGAAAAAAGAAAGGAGGTAGATGAATTTGGGAAACCTTCTTCTATTCCTTAAGGCCTTCTTTGATTTTTCTCCTGGGAGAGTAAGGGAAGAGTAAATATGTGAGAGGCCTCTTTCAGCCCTGGGATCTAGAATCCTTGAGTGATTTGGACTGTTTGCCTCCGTAGCCATAGAAAGTGAAAGTTGGGTAATTTAGCTTCCTGATCTCGATGCCATGAACTGATGAAGGAAGGAAAAAGTGACTGTGAGGAATCATTCAAGAAATTCCAGCACATTAGAGCTGATTAGGGAGTTTAGAAGTTGTTTAACAATGGCATATGGCTTAACGGGTTTTGGAATCTGAAAAACTGACCTTGAAATTCAGCCACTTTGTAGCTGCAGAGCTTTTGGCCAGTCACCTGACCTCTCTGAGCTTCAGCTACTCATTTGCAAAATGGAGATAATAACTACTTCATAGGATTTTTATGAGGAATAGAAATAACTATAAGCATTTCTAACCCTGGTTGGGTGGCTCAGTTGGTTAGACCATTCTTCCTACACACCCAGGTTTTGGGTTCAGTCCCTGGCTAGGGCACATATAAAGAATCAATCAATGAATACATAAATAAGTGGAATGATAAATTGATATCTCTCCCCCCATCTCCCTTCCTCTTTCTAAAAAAATCAATCAATAAATAAAAAATTTAAAGCACTTCTCATAGTGTATAGCATATAGAAGGCACTTAGTACATGTGGTTAACACATGGGCCAGCATCCTAATTTGCATGAGGAAACCTGCTTAGGGAAGTGAAGTGGAAACCCAAATTCACCAGCTTGTGAGTAGCAGAGCCAGGCCCTGGACTTAGATTTCTTGACTTTTAGCCAAGTGTTCTTTCTATCACCTCACAATACAGTTGTTTTCCATTCTTTATTTTAAAAAGAAAAGAAAAATTGTGCTGCCACCACCCTTCCACTTCTTCCCCACCCACCATATACATTCTTCTTTTTTCCTTTTTGTGTATAGAGAGAGAATTGTGACAGGAACCCTACAGAGGTATGGGATAGGAGGAAGTATTCAATTGGAGAGACTTAATTGACCAGCTTATCAAAAGGTCTTGCCAAGCTGGCAGTAAACCAGTGATCCTGGGTCAGGCTTGGCTATAAGCAGTGAGGAATGTGTTCTGAGCTCCTCCACTCCCTCCCCCTTATTTCCTACTGTGCTCAAAGGCTCTGAGTGGCCAGGACTTCCAAATGGATGGGGCTGATTTGAGCCAGTATCCTATTAGCCAACTCCTATCCAGGAACTACTGAGAAGAAAATGGCTGGTTGGCTTTTGGAATTTTTCTGCAGTCTGCAGAGGGAAGAAGGGAGGAGGAGGTGAAACTGGAAGACCCAATGCTAAGAATCTGGCCTCAACAAAGAGCTGCAAATACCTGGGAATTCTTGGCTCCCTTACTGATTCTTTGCAGAGATTTCCATGGGTGGATGAAGTTGGCAACACTTACCCACTCTCCTTTTTGAGCTTTGTCAGGGACTTTTGTATCCTGTGCTAAATAGCATGGCTGCTGCCCTGGCTGGGTAGTTCAGTTGGTTGGATCATTGTCCCATGCACCAAAAGGTTATAGGTTTGATTCCCAGTTAGGGTCCATATGGGAGGCAACTGATCATTGTTTCTCTCTCACATCAACCTCTCTCTCTCTCTTTCTCTCTCTCTTCCTTCCTCTCTAAAATCAATATATATATCCTTGGGCGAGGATTTTTTAAAAGTTAAAAAAAAGTAGCATAGCTGCTAGATCCTGTCACTGTGGTACCCTGTGCTCTGGACCTTTACCTGCCTTTCTTGGCCATATTTTATCTTTTCCTACTCCTACTCCCGAAAGACCTTATTTCTGTCAGGAGACAGTGAATAAATGAAGTCAGCTAATTACCGCTAATTAGTTTGATTTCTCATGGTATCTTTCCCCGATAGCACCTTCACCTAGGTAAGAGAAACACTTCTGGGCATGGGTAATTTGGGCAGCATGGTATCTGCAACAACTCACATTTGTTAGACATGCACTAACTCTGAGCACTGCTTTTGGTATTAGGCACTGTGCTAGGTGCTGGGATAAGACATGAGCCTCTTAAGGAGGAATTCGCAGTGTGGAAGGGAGTCAGGTCTATTCAAATAGTCATTATAAATAGGGTGTGCTTTGAACACACGATCTGTGTAAGGTCTTATGTAATGTCAATTGAGCTAATTCACTGGACATGTCAGGGATATTTCGGGGCCTCAGTCCAGGCCTGGGCGGTAGCAGTGAGGGGCTTACACGCTTTAGTTGTCTGTAGACTCTGGATCTTATAGAACCTGATACTGTGGTGGAGTAAGGACTCGAGAATTTTTATTGGAACCAACATAGACTTGGATCTAAGAGGAATTTTCTTGATAGAGCAGAAACCTTGAAAGCATTGTTCAGGCACACCTGGGGAGTAGGGATAGTCATCACATGCTTTTGTACTGTTCTCTGACCTAGAGCTGGATTAGTTCATCGATAACTTTATTGAGCACCAACCATGTGCAAGGAAGGTATGGGAATCTTGCACAGAGACTCCTTTCCTGATCCCAAAAGCCCAAGGTCAAGGTTCAGGGCAAAGCTTGTAGGACCAAAAATAAAGAAGGATAAGCAATTTAGAAATTACTATTAAAACAATTAAGGCAGAAATTGAGATACCAATAATTACATGTTTCTTTTTTTTAACAGGTACTCTATAGCTCCTTGTTTGGAGCTAGCTACTTAGTAAAGCCCTTGATAAATACTTGACTAAGATTTATCAATGAAAGGAAAGCCATTCCTGAGGGCCTTAGTGAAGTAGCATTGAGTTGCTTGAAGAAATGAAAGAAAACTCCCTCAGCTCTTAAGTGTATAAATATATAGTGCTTTAAGATCCTTAGAGGGAGATGGCGAACTAAATGCAGAATGCTGTCATTAGTCAAACCCATGCCATTGGGAAGCCCGTGTCCCATTTTATAATATATTTATGTATTAATATAGGGTGGATATCATTCCCTCTTTTTAGATAAGATGAGGCAACTGAAAGATAGGCCGACTCTCCCAAATTCACTCAACTGGTAAGTGGTGGAAGTGGGAATGGAGCGTAGGTCCTGGTCCAGGGTACTTTTCTCCACCCCTGGCTGGAGCCATAGGCAGCTTACATCTCATAATGGGACAAGGCAAGGTAACTAAGGCCTAGAAAGGCTGAATGACTTGCAAATTATGTTTTGACCTGATCTTATCTTTGTTTCAGGGAAAGATCTTTACTTAAGTGTCACTTTCTCTGTGACCACCCCATTTAAAATTGCCCCTTGCCCCTCCTACACACTCCCTTATCTCCCCTGCTTTATTTTCCTCCGTAGCATTATCACCATTTAACGTACATATGCTTAGAGATGGCTTATGTACTGAATGCTCCCTTATGGTACATTGTAGGCTGACATTTCAGAAGCAGAGGAATGAAGTATAGCAAATAGATCAAGCCTGGACATTGTGTATTTTGGCCTGTCTTCTGGGCGAGAAGGGATTCTGTTAAGTAGAAGAATCCTAGATGTCTTCTTAGCTGGATTCAGCTTCTATGTCAAGGATAACGCAGATAAAGTAAACAATGTTCGGAAGCAGGAATCTGAGAGACAGAACTCGGGTTCTTTTGCGTTTGCGCTTGGTCCCGGGTTCTGTCATGCTGGGGGAAGCCAAGAGGGTTCCGAGTGCTCGAGTTCCCAAGAGCTAATTCTCTAGGCTTGTCTAGTTATGGCTAAGGCTACTGTATTAAAACTTTGGGTTTATGCCCTGGCTGGGGTAGCTCAATGGATTGAGTGTTGGCCTGCGAACCAAAGGGTCACTGGTTTGATTCCCCAGTCACAGCACTTACCTGGGTTGCAGACCAGGTCCCCAGTGGGGGATACACGAGAGGCAACCACACATTGATGTTTCTCTCCCTCTTTCTCCCTTCCTATCTGTCTAAAAATAAATAAAATCTTAAAACAAAACAAAACAAAACAACTTCAGGTTTATACAAGATGTAATGATTGATGAGAGATTATTCACTTACACAAAGATTCTGGACATTTATGTGCTATGGATGACAAAACTTGGGGGACTAAGACTTAGCAGTCCTGAGTTCCGGTCCTGGCTTTGCAGTTAATTTTCTGGGTAACTATTGGTAAGGTACTTAACTTCTTTAAAGCCTGTTTCTCTCTAGGTTGAAAGACTCTGGTGAAATCATAGGCTTAAAAGTCTTTGAAGTCTATAAAGGAAGGAAGGAAATGAATATTTATTAACATTTATTGAGTAACTCCTAAGTGCCAGCCACAGTATAAGATGTTTTCATTAGGAAAATTAGCTCATTTAATTTTCACAACCACTTGGACCATTTCATAACCATTTTAAAGATGAGGGCACTGAGGCTCAGGGGGATTTATCTTCAGAATCAGTAACTTTTTCAGGGTCCTGGGTTTAATGCATGAGCTCCTTCTTCAGGGTCTTGGCCCTCAAGAGACTTCCAGGTGACCCTGCCCTGGGTGTTCCTTGGAGCACTACTGCTTGTCCTGACATGGGTTTTTACTGAGCTTCAAGATGAATAAATTAATTGTTTTTGTTTTTCAGTGGCGTTAAAGTGGGGATCATGAAATGTAGCAGTCCTAAGCAATGCTTTGTGCCAGCAACCTGGAGGAAGTACATTAGGGTGCTTCCAAGATCTCTGACTTTGCCCAAACCCAGTGGGCCTAGCATTTGACCTGTTGATCTCTCTCCTTGACCCTCTTCCCCCTTGGCTTCTCTGACCCACCCTCTCCCATTTGTCTTTGAATCTCTGTTCCTTCTTGGTCTCTTTGGCTCGAACACCTTTCCCACCCCTTTAGTGTTCATTTCTCACTCTGCATTTTCTCCCTGTGTGACAGCATTCATTCCCAACGTTTCAACTCCACCAGTTTCCTATTAATCCCCAAATCTCTACCTTTAGCTCAGATTTCTTCCTTGAGCTTCCAACTCCTATATGCATCTACTTGATGGGTGGTACTTCACCTGGATGATCTAACAAACTTTAGTATAACATTTCTAAAACCAATGCCATCATTTTCTCATCACATCTACTTCTTTTATTCACTTTCCCAGTAGGTATTTCCAGTATCCTCCTGATCTCCCAAGTGCCAAAACTGAGAATTATTCTGGATTTTTTCTCCACTCACCCCTATATACCATCAGTTAAGGAAAGTTGATATTACTTCTTTTTCCTGTTACTGCTGTTTTAGTTTGGTTTCTAATTGTCTCTAACCTCAGCCAGCCACAGCCTCCTGTTATCCCTGCCTCTGGTTTCATCCCCATTCAAATCTAACCTCCAATTAACCACCAAAATAATCTCTCTAAAGCACTAATCTTACCATCATTCCCCTGCTTAAAATCCTTTAGTTGCTCTTGATAGCCTTCAAAGTAATGTTCACATTTCTTTTTTAAAAATATATTTTATTGATTATATTCTTATAGTTGTCCCAGTTTTTCCCCCTTTGCCCCCTCCTCTTGGTACCCCTATTCCCTCTAGCAATCCCCTCCCTTTGTTCATGTCCATGGGTCATGCATGTAAGTTCTTTGGCTACTCCATTTCCTGTACTGTTCTTAACATCCCCCTATATATTTTGTACCTAACAATTATGCGTCTTAATCCCTGCACCTTTCCCCCTGTTTTCCCCCTTGTCCCTCCCAGATGATAACCCTCCAAATGACCTCCATATCTGTGATTCTGTTCCTGTCCTGGTTGTTTGCTAAGTTGTTTTTTAGATTCGGTTGCTGATAGTTGTGGATTTGTTGCCATTTTAATGTTCATAGTTTTGATCTTTTTCTTATACAGTTCTCTTTAACATTTCATATAATAATGGTTTGGTGATGATGAACTCCTTTAATTTTACCTTTTCTGGAAAGTACTTTACCTGCCCTTCCATTCTAAATGTTAGCTTTGCTGGATAGAGTAATCTTAGATCTAGGTCCTTGCTTTTCATCACTTTGAAGGCCAGTCCCTTCCATCCTGCAACGTATCTTTTGAGAAATCAGTGGACAGTCTCATGGAAACTCCTTTGGAGGTAACTCTGTTTTTCTCTTGCTGCTTTTGAGATTCTCTCTTTATCTTTATCTTTTAGCAGTTTAATTATGATGTGTCTTGGTGTGGTCCTGTTTGGGTCCAACTTATTTGGGACTCTGTGCTTCCTGGACTTATGTGTGTATTTCCATCACCAAATTAGGGAAGTTTTCTTTCATTATTTTTTCAAGTAAGTTTTCAATTTCTTGCTCTTCCTCTTCTCCTTCTGGCACCCATATGATTCAGATGTTAGCTTGTTTGGAGATATCCCAGAGGCTCCTTAGCCTATCCTCATTTTTTAAAATTCTTTTTTCTTCTTGCTGTTCTCATTGGATGCTTTTTTCTTCCTTATATTCCAAATCATTGATTCTGTTCTCGGCTTCATCCCCTCCACTGTTGGTGCCCTGTAGATTTTTTATTTTTATTTCATTTAATGCAACCTTCATTTCTGCCTTTTTTTTTTAATGCTGTTGCAGTATCCAGTGATTTCTTTGAGCACCCTGATAACCAGTGTTTTGAACTCTGCATCTGATAGGCTGCTTATCTCCATTTCATTTAGTTCTTTTCCTAGAGTTTTGTTCTGTTCTTTCATTTGCACCTTATTTCTTTGTCTCCTCAATTTGACAGCCTCTCTGTGTTTATTTCTTTGTATCAGGTAGAGCTGTTTTGACTCCAGGGCTTAGTAGTGTGACCTGTTGTAGAAAAGCTACCTGTAAATTGTGTGGGTCAGAGCCTTAGGTAATCACCAGGGGGGAGCAACCCATTTCACCCCTCTTGGCTCTGTATTGGAGGAGGGCTCAGGCAGCAGACAATGTCACTGCCTAGCCTCTGGAGATTTCCTGGGAGGAAGCTGTCTCCCAGCACTTGCCCTGCTGCCAGTCACCTCACTCTCTCCCCTTCTCTCCACATGCCACTTGTGCTCTTCCAGCTATTGCCCTGATGCTGAATCCCAGAGTGGGTGAGTCTGCCTGAGTCCTAAGTCTGTTGTGGGCCCTCTAAGAGGAGTCTCTTGAGAATCCTGCAATTTCTTCAGTTGCATCAACCCCCATTGGTTTTAACAGCCAGAAGTTTTGAGACTTATCTTCCTGGCGCTGGAACCCTGGGCTGGGTGGTCTGGTCTGGGGCTGGGATCACTCATTCCTGAGGTATCCCTTCTGATTTTTACCTACTACACATGAATGTGGGACCACCCATTCTGCCGTGTCTCTGCGCCACTCCACATCTCCATGCCTGTCCATGTCTCTGCCCCTCCTACCCATCTGGATGAATGTAGATTCTTTAAATTCTTGGTTGTTGGAATTCCACACAGCTTGATTTTCTGATGAATCTGGGTGATATTTGTTTTGTAGTGTAGTTGTAATTTTTGCTGTAGTCGTGCATGGAGGCAAAGTATGTTTACCTATGCCTCCATCTTCCTAAATAACCTGTTCACATTTCTTAATGTGTTATATACACAGAAGGCCCTTCCTGATTTGTTGCCTGCATATCTTTGCGTTATACTTTATGCTGCACAGCAACAATCTGCCAGTGGTTCCTTGTGCTTTGGCAGGTGTAGCACACAGTTCCTGGCGTAAAATAGGTGCCCCTTAGTTGAATGATAGTGAAATACATAAATATGAGAGCCACTAGACTAGAAGTATTCCAGGTTCAGAGCTTCCAGAATAGGATACTAGGAAACCAACTCAGAGTCTAAAAATTCCTCTAACTGAGAGTTTGTGTGAACTTCATTGACTTTATAAAGTTCTTTTCTGCTCTTCGTTTTGTGGTAAGGGACTCGAGTCCCTTGGAATTCAGGACACCTAGACCTAGTTTTGAATCTTTGACTTGGGGTAACTCTCATCCCAACTCTAGGCCCAGAATCACTGGGTGAGCAAGGCAGTTAATAGAATGGGCTCTGGAGTCCAGGTTGCTTGGTTGTAATGCCATCTGCTCCTCTCAGTAGCTAAGCCCTCCTTGCCTCAGTTTCTCCATCTATAAAATGGGTTTAATGATAGTCCTTATCTTGCACAGTTGTTAAATGAGATGAGTTAATATAGTTCCTGCTATAGAGGAAGTGCTGAATTAGTGTTGGTTACTATTATTATTATCGTTGTAGGAAATATAGTTGGCCTTGGGAGACCTCTATGTACAGATGATTATGAGGTTAACCTAGTAGAGGTAGACAGAACCCAGGGCTCCTTTTCAATCCCTAGTCCTGGGGTCCGACCCAGCAAATTAAAAGGATGACTCATTCTTCCCTATACATGGAATGGGCAGGAATAATGCTTGCCTCTAATCAAGGTCCCGAAGAATAGAAGAACCAAAGAAGAAAGAGAACAGATGTGAAAGGAGACCTAATGGGTGTTGCCCACTTCTGTTTTGTACCCTCTTCCTAGATGCCTTTTGCCCTAGGCTCCCAGAGCCTTTGTATAGCTCTTAGGACCCTGGGACAGCCATGACTTCCCATCTTGCTCATGGTTCATTTCCATTTTCCTCAGCCCCTGTCTTAGAGAACCCAGGAGTTTCCGTGCTGGGGTTCAGCTGATGGTCATTGTGTCATCCCTTTGGGAACATCTGCTTAGATGTCGCCTTTCCTGGACAGGCAGAATTGCCCCGAGGGTTAGTGCCAACAGTGGTTGTAATGTTGAGTCTCTTTCAGTTCTGTCCGTTAGAGACGGTGAGGGCAAGAGTCTGTACTGGGCTTGGTCCTTGGAAGCGCTCCAGCTCAGCTCAGTCCCAGGATCACTCCGCTGATATGTGCTGAATTTCTCCATATCAAATGGGCAGAGGGAAATGCTTCCATTATTCTAGATGTACTCATCTTTATATGTTTACATTTCAAGATGACATTTATTTGTTTATTTTAAAGATTTTATTTATTCATTTTCAGAGAGAGAGGGATAGAAATATCAATGTGCCAGAGAAACATCCACTGGTTGCCTTTCTCATGCCCCCAGCTGGGGACCTGGCCCGCAACCCAAGCATGTGTCCTCACAGGGAATCGCACTGGTGACATTTGGTTTGCAGGCCAGCGCTCAATCCACTGAGCCACACCAGCCATATGCCACTCAAGATGACATATTTAAACTTAATTTCTAAAGAGGCTGTCAAAAATATAAGGTAGAACATCAAAACACTCTGGGATATGGTCTTATATGTCAGATACACTTCATCTTAGCTCTAAACTGCTGTCCTCTGCTTCCTCACTTTCTTTCCTTGTTTCTCCAAGTGCTTTTTTAATTTTTTGCACCTCTGGTGGAGAAGAAAATGGCAAGCCCACTGGATAGGTCCATTTCTTCTGGTCCTAATCCTGGGCAGAGCCTCATAGTGGATAGGTAGATTCAGAGAAGAAACAGCGATAAGGCTCACTTAATAAGTCACCTAGCTATGTGTCTGCACCAAAGTTCCTCAAGGTGTGTCCTAACCAATACTTGTTATTACAGTCTCCTTGGGAGAATGGGAGAGTTGTTAAAATGCATATTTCTGGGTCCTTCCCCTGTCCTATTGAATCAGTTTCTGGAAGGTGGCCTGGGAATAAGCATTGTGAATAAGCTTACCAGGTGATTCTCATGCTTTACTTGGAGAAGAATGGCTTTAGAGCTGGTTTTTTTAGTCCCAAATAGTCTGCAATAGTGAACTGAAGTTGGTTGAGGAGGGTTAAGTATTCTCACTGAATGGAAGTCAGGAAGCTGCTTGGGGTTCAGCAGAAAACATCCCACTTAAACATCTGGTTTTCCTGAATGGCATGTTCCCAAGGCTGTGATGGAGACAGAGGAGGTAGGGAGTACTGAAGTGAAGACTCTTCTCTCCCTGTCCCTAACCCCAAACGATGGAATTAAACAGGTCTGACTAAAACATGTATCATTCTAACCTTAGCTCATTCATTCGGCCAATATTTATTGAGCACTACAATGTATCAGGCACTATTATTGGTGTTTGGGATACACTCATGAACAAAACAAAGATCTCTACCCTTGCAGAGCTTACATGCCAGAGGTGAGAAATAGAAAATGGACAATAAACATAACAGACCTGACTGGAGTGGCTCAGTTGGTCGAATGTTGTTCCACAAAGCAAAAGGTTGTTGGTTGTTAATTCCAGGTCAGGGCACATTCCTCAGTTGTAGGCCAGATCCGTGGATGGGGCGTGTGGGAGGCAACCGATCCATGTTTGTCTCACACATTGATGTTTTTCTCCCTTTTCTTTCTACGAATAAATAAATAAAATATTTAAAAGATTAACATAATAAGTCAATTATATAGTATGTTAGTAGGTAATACATGCAATGGAAAAAAGAAAGAGTAGAGCAGGGTGAAGGGACTGGGTTGGGGCAGTGTCAGTATTAAATAGGGAGGTTGGGTAAGCGTCCTAAGGAAGGAGCAGGAAGAGGGCCGGGCACTGGCCAGGCTGCTTTCTGGGAAAATGCACACCTGCGCAGAGGGTAGATGGCACAAAGGCCATGGCGTGGGGAGCAGACCTGGTGTACCTTCAGTACACCAGAAGAGGTCAAGGCCTCAAATCATTTTCCTAGAAAACTTACTACCACTCCTTGGCTAGTGTGGCTCAGTGGATTAAGCGCTGACCTTCGAACCGAAAGATCGCCTGTTCGATTCCCAGTCAGAGCACATGCCTGGGTTGCAGGCTAGGTCCCCAGCTGGGGGCATGAGAGAGACAACTGATCAGTGTATCTCTTGTACATCAATGTTTCTCTCCCTCTCTTTGTTCCTTCCTTCCTCTCTCTCTAAAAATAAATTTAAAAATTTACTACCACGACCCTATTTCTTTTAGTGGTCAGGACCTTAAATCTGACAGTAGGCTTAAAAGATGTGCTAAGGTAAAGAATTGGAGACGGTTGGCACTGTAAGGGACCTTAGGCTCATTCTGTTCTTTTTAACAGAAATGCAGGGAAGTCAAGTGCCACGCTGAAGGTGTGACAGAGATGGGACCAGATTGTAGTTTCCTTCTTGCTCACTAGTATTAGATTTTTCTGGGTGGTTTTGTTTGAGATTAATCCTCCGGAAGGCACAGCCTTCTTGTTCATGTTGGGGGTCGGGGTGTGGAAGTGGTGGGCAAGAAAGACGTCTCATCTTCCCTCAGGGCTCCTGGCTGCCTTTGGCTTTCCTTCTGCCTAGTCCGGCCCCCCAAGGGCCATTACTAACCAGTCTCTCCCCCTCTTTGCTGCTAATGATGGGAGGCTTAAAGAGTGGCTGTCAGGCAGAGTGATGGTTCAGGAAGACAATATACGGTTTATCAATATTGGATTTTGTAGCTCGCTTCTGCCGACACCATTGTAGGGAACTGGCCAGGCTTGGCAATGTTATTTGATAACAGAATAATCATCATTTATATTGTGGCTCTGGAGTGTCTCTGCCACTGACAACAGCTCAGAGCCTAGGTGTTGGAGAGATGAAAGGGGCTCTCGAAGGGGACGTGAACTGGGTTGGAATCCATGACTCTGGAGAGCTGGACTTTGGCCTATCTTACTGACCACTGAGAGGGGATAACTTAACAAGATGCTGCCCAGGGATAAAAGCAGCCCTGAAATGCCTTTGTTTATGTGTCCTGTGAGATCATCCCAGTTTTCCCTCTTGCTCTCTCTGGTTGGGCAGTTGACTCCACTTTGTACCCCCTTTATCAGATGGTTCCTCAGCTATAGGAGTGGTCAGCAGGTGGACAGTGGGTCACACTCTGAAGTGGCTTTGTCATCCCAATGCCAAAGGGCAGTCCCATCAGGAACATGGGAGGGAAGGAAGAGATGGGGTAATGGTGCATTTATAGACTTGTAGAGCTCCATGGGACCTCATCATTCTTGGAAATTTGGATGTAGAGCTCTTGGACAAATCATATTTACATATAGTTCAAAACTCTCTCTTTAAAATGATGTGGTCAGTTATCACATTCTTGTAAAGTTGTAGGGGTTTGTGTACTGGTATGGTGGGTGTGAAGTGGTGCAGGCTCACACAATAGGATCCAGAAAGCAAAAACAGTGTAATAATATACTTCAGCCTTTGAGATGAGCTAGAGTTCACCTATCTCCATTGTTCTCCATCTTCCCAAAGGGCCCTATAGAAAAAGGTGGGCTTGGGCTGTGGGCCCTGGAAGGTTTCTGAGGCTGGCTGCCCCGTCTCCTCACTCTAGTGAGTCACTTGTGCCTACAAACCTATCATCTAGAGGATTCCAATGGATGAGTTAAGTGACCTCAGGGACTCTGGATGCCAAGGAGAAGACAGCAAAAGGAAAGTGCTGGGAATACAACAGGAGGCGGCCCAGGAGATACTTTGGGTTTCCTGAACAGAATGCATTGAGGTACTGATGGGAGTACAAGTTTAGGTTGATAGCAATGATGTATAGTGGGGTCACGGTCATCCTAGAGAGGGTAAAGTTCTGAATCCAGATACAGGAACACTTGAGGAGACTTTGTAAAACTCCTGCCCCCATCTCCCCTTCCACAGGGATACAGAATATTCTCCAGAGGCAGGTAGATGCCTCAGGGTTCCAGAGGAGCGGGGAGGCAAAGGACAGGGGTGGGAAAGTCCACACCCAGGCCTCAGTCAGCAGAGGGAAAGGGGTCTTCATGAAACTCTTCTAGAGCGAATGTAAATCCCGTGCTGGCTTTGTCCTGGAGTTGGGAAATCTTGGTCTTAATGTCAGCGCTGTCAGCTAGTGGCTTTGTGACCTTGGATAAATCACTTCACCTCTCTAAGCCTCAGTTGCTTCTACTGTAAAATTAAGAAACTAGGCTTAATGGTGGCTATGGCCTCTTCCCAGCTCTGAAAGTATAGGCCTGTGTTTCTAAAGAGCGAAGAGGTTTCTGTACCGTGAGCTGGCATGGAGCTTTCCTGAATTACATTTGGAAGAGCCTGGGTGCTGTCCTTTTGTTTATGGAATGTTAGATCCAGCTGACCAGGGGCCAGCCATCCCCACAGCGGAACGCTGCTTCTGTGGGAATAGAATTAAGTAAATTAGAAGTTTTAAAAATGAGGGTTCCGTGACCCAGTGACTTTGAGAATCATTGGGTTAAACATATTCAAGGGTTTCTTTTTCCTTTTTCTTTTTTTTAACAAGACTTCTCAGAACCTTTAACATACCAATACGTATTTTGAATCTTTCAAGAGGGGAAATACACAGTGTTTTCCCAAACTAATTTGATCGTGGAATCCATTTTTCTGAGGAGCACTCATCAGATTAGTATTTCATAGAGAAACCCCATAGAGTGAAAGAAGTTTCACTCCATGGCATCTCTCTTTCTTAGAAAACTACAACTCACTTTTCCCCAAATTCTTGGCCTTCTAGGCAGGGAGGAGTGTCCATTTTCCTACTCGGGAAACCCAAAGACCACCTTTTGTCATGGTCTTCCTAGGGCAGCCTTGCAGGCATTGCGAGTGAGTCTTCTGCTAATTGTTACTGAATTCTTATTGAATTGATACCCATCATGGTTTCCCATGTTGATTCCCTGTGTCTCTCTGCAGCAGATGCTCACAGAATGCCCCCTTCACCTTGACCAAAAGGTAGCGAAGGGCAAGTCGACGGGCTTCTCTGAGCCCAGGGCCTTCTCTTCTGACCTGGGCTGAGGGTCATTGTGGCTGGATTGACAGGTAGTAGCAGTTGACCCTCTGCTTTAGGGTTGGTTTTCTAGAAGAGACAGGAAAAAAGCTGCCAGAGTCCCCCACCCTAGGAATATAGGAACATATACTTTCCCAGGCTGGGCCAGTAGGAAAGGTGAGCTTGGGGAGGAGGAACTGGCTGTGTCTCATTCAGGCAGGAAAGGCTGGGTTGCATTTGCTTGGACTCAGATAGTTTTACGCCCCATTTTCCGTGCCCCGGTCTTGACACTTTGCCCTCTTTCTCCTTCATTCTTTTGGGTTCTTTCCATCTCCTGCCTCTTCTCCTAAGCAGACAGGCTCTCCTTCCTCCTCCCCCATCCCGATCTCCTCTTTACACCCCCTCTATATGCCGCCCCCCGCCCCCCAGCCTGGCAGCCTGCCCTTTAGGAATGTTAATTAGCATTCTCGATTTAATTAATTCAGGAGCTAATTAATGATTGGGGACTAGGGAGTGAGGAGCTGGGGTGCAGGGGAGTTGGGGGCTGGAGGTGGCAGGGAGAAATAGCGGAGGCTGCAGAAGGCATCGCAGATGGCTGTGCGGTGGCTGGCACAGTGCCCACCGCCATGGATGCAAACGCACGCACACATACACACACACAAAAAGGAAAGGGTGATCGAGGAATAAAATCAAAAGCAGGGAAAGAAGGGCACAGGGGCCCTGGGAACTGGGGGTGGGGAAGGCTCTAGATCTATTTGAATCTGCTCCGGAAGTGGAAGAGGAGGGAAAAAAAGCCACCACAGACGCAGAGAGAGGAGCCGCTCTCCCGATACCCCACCCCACCCCACCCCCACCCCAGCCACCCCTCCTCCCTGGCATGGGATTCATGGGCACCAGCTGAGGACAGGGTCCCTCCCTCTGCCTGCCATACACATTGGCACCGAGGACCCAGAATCAGAAGGACGGGACATTCGCAAGGAAAAGAGTTTTTCTTTTAAGTTGCTTTTTAAAATATATGTATATATTTTTTTAAAACATTGCACCCGTTTTGGTGTGAGGGCGAAGGCGAATGAAAGAAGGTGACTTGTGACTGAGCAGGAAGAGAGAGCACAGATGGCTTGGTGGTGGTATGGTGTGGTGAGTTGTGGGAAGGAGGAGAGGGGGTCTGGCAGAGGTTGGGGGTGGGCGGAATGAGGACCCTGTTTTCCTCTTTCGTTTTGCTGTGGATGAAGGAGAGAGAGAAAGAGAGAAAGGGGGTGGGGAGAGAAGCGAGACAGATGGCAGAGTGGAGAGGCGGCAGCCAGTGCCGGCACTGCCCAGCCTGGGCGGACCCAACTCCCTCCCGCCTGCCAGCTTTCCAAATGCCACCCTTCCCCCATCTTCCCCTCTCCCCATCCCCCCAGCTTGGCACTGATCTCAGAGAGAGCGGGAGGGAGGCTGGGCAAAGAGCATCTGTTCCCTCCATTCTCCCAGCTCCATCGGCTGCCAACCTAGGGCCATCTCTGCCTCCATCACCCCTCCGCCCGCCTGCCCGCCTGCCTACCCACCCAATCCCAAATGGGTGCTGGATCAGGTGCTGAATCTGGTTGACTCCTCGGGTATACCAGTCACTATGCATTGCTGTGTGTGTCTGCCACTGCTGCCTGGCACTCATGGGGCCGTGTGTGTGCGTGTGTGTGTGTGCGCGCACATGTACATGTACGCATAAGCGCGTGCTGTATGTGAGCCTCCTGAGCATGGGTGGGGGGTTGACACTGCGGTTGCCAACCTAGTGTCCAACCAGAAGGACAGAGGGATGGAACGGAAGAAGGAGGGGAGAGGTTTGGGGCCTGGGAGGGCAGAAGAGGGTACATGAGTTGCTTCATGCTGCCTGCTTATAGGCATTGGCATTACAGCTGCCACCCTTGTGCCCGCGGAGATGGAAGGAGGCGAGTGGGGAGGGGAGCATCGGCAGGAGTCCTGGTGCTCTGGGAGGAAGGCTTGGTACCCGGGAGCCATTGGCATCACATCCGTCAGGCTGGTGCCTCGAGCTGGGGCAGTGGAAACGGGCCCCGGGAGGAGGAGAGGAGGGGCAGGGATATGTTGCTGGTGTTGCTGTCCTTCTAGAGCTCAGCTCTAAGAAATGGGTGGACTATGAGGTAGTTGGTCCTCTTCCAGTCTGGGAAAGTAAAGTGGTGGAGAGAGTAGCCCGGGAAGTGCCAAGGAAGCCTCTATGAGCCAGGAGGAGGGACTGTGCCACTGCTTCACAGGGAGATCTTATTGAGGCTGGCAGTCCGGCCCTTTGTCAGAGTGCTGAACGAGAGGCAAGAGGACCTGGGTGTGAGGCAGATGGGTACTGGCATTGCCCAAGAAGCCTGGCACAGGCTCTGGCATTGTGAGGAATGGGGGAGGGTGGCAGTGCCTCTTGCCAGTCTGGTTGAAAGCGTTGTGCCAGGAGTGAGAACGGAGGAGGCAAGATGTGTGTGTGTGTGTGTGTGTGTGTGTGTGCGCGCGCGCGCGCGCACTATTTGGGAGAACAGACTTTTTTTTTGCCAGGACCTCCTTCCCATCCCCTCTTAGGCATGGGAAGTGGAGCAACAGACGGAGAGAGGCACGAGAGCACAAAGGAGGAAGCGCGCCATTGCCAAGACCCCAAGGAAGAAGGATGGAGACGCTGGCAGTCCTGCCTGGCTGCCAGCCAGTTTCCTGCTGAAGATGGCCAAATCATCTTATCTGGTCTGTATATGTTGCTGTGGGGGAGTGGTGGGAGAGGGAAGGGCTTGCTTGTTGAACTGGGATCTAGAATGGGAAGGGCACCTTTCTGCGGATCCCATTTGGACTCTCCACTCTAACAAGTGAGGTGTCTGATTTTCTCCCTGGGGCCTTTCTCTCCTCCCCCTTCCACTACTCCACCCCTCTTTCATCTCTCTGCTACCACCTGGGTACTATTGCTTGGCACCCAACCAACTAGATGCTGCCACGCTTGGCAGAGCTGCACTGGCACGTGAGCAGTGTCTCAGATCCTGGCACTGCGGCAAACCCAAAGCCGCCAGATATGCTCATGACCGCCACTTGGCGGCAGTGAGAGAGGGGGCAGCACTGCCAGGCATTGGGTGGAGCCCTGTGCTGGAGGCTGGCATCAGATGATGCCCCAACAGCGGGGCTGAATCAGTGGTCTTCAGCCCATCCCAACTTCGCCTTCCTCCCAACTAGACAGCCACCTCTCACCAACCTTCACAGCCCCCAAGAAAGGAATTTTGATGGTGCCACACTCAGTTTAAGCAGCTCTTTCAGTAGAAGCTGGAGCACAGAGGGGAAAGGGCATAGGTGAGAGCCACACCCAAGGCTTCAAGCCAGTGCACTGCATACTCTTTGGTCATCAAGGATAGAAAAAATCCTAGGAGGGTGAAGTGATATCCTGGAGAGAGCTCAGCCAGCTATGTTGTCACAAAGATGGTGCCAGAAGAGACTGAAAGGAAAGAAGTAGGAAGGAGAGGCGCTTAGGCCTTGCTGTTGGGTGGCGAGGTGTTTTGTTCTTATATGTATTTCGTTCTGCCCTGTGCCTTGTAATCGGGTGAGCCGTGGTTGAGATGAACCAGTTCTTTCTCCCTTTTTAAAAGGCCCATATTCAACAAACAGTCCTGGAAAGATGGAGAGGTGCTCTAGGTCTAGAGATAGGCAGATGTTAGAAAGACAAAGGCACCTTGGACTTGTCCTTCTAGAAAGCCTATTCAGAGAGATTTTGTATTTAGGGATTTCTCAGTGAAACTCCAATCAGAGTTGGATAAATGTCCATGTCTTCAAAATCCACTACAAAAGGGAGACCATGAATCAGCAGTGAGCCCTGGTAGAGAGGAAGGCCCTCAGGAGCAGAATCCCAGCATCTGTGGTGACACCGACCAGACCTGTGCATGCAGAGGCAGTGCCGTCGGTAGTCCCACAAAATGGGATCTCGAGCCTCCATCTGGAAGAACTTCTAGCAGGTTGGGCTTTCCTTGCTTCCTGGGTGGCCAAAGATTGTGGGGCAGCGACTAGAAAGCTCTTCGAATAGAATTGGCTCTGGGTGAAGGGGGATGCTGTGTAGATCTGATGGGGGATAGGGACCTGCCCAGAGGGAAGTAAAGCCATTGCCTGTGCTGGGCTGAGGTACTTGGAGCTGGGGGAGTTCTGATTTCAGCATCTCAGGATGTGCAATGAAGCTTCAGAAGAAGCAAGGCGAAAAAAAAAAAAGAAGAAAAGAAGCAGCAAGGTGGTTTCCACAGCAGAGGAGAAAGCAGTGCACTCAGCCAGCCAGGGGGGTGAGTGGACAATGGTTATAACTTTTCTCCTATTCAAGAACAGATGACTTAAACAGAAGGCACAGTCAGATTTCTAAAATATTGGAGGTGGGGCAGAATGTCAGGGTAATGAAGAAGATAATCTGAGGTGATTTTTGGCCCCTGTGTGACAGCCCCTGGTATAGCAGCACTGAACCCCGGGCTGGAGAGCCGGGGGCAGGTTGCAGATGTAAATGGGGCTGAGTAGTCTAAATTAGTGTTTCTCACACTCCAGAGAGCACAGAATCACTGCAGGAGTTTCTGATTCAGTGAGTCAGTTGTGCGGTTGAGGAGTGTGCGTTTTACACAAGCGCTCAGGTGACCATGACACAGGTGAATGAACCTTTGAGAAACTGTTCTGAGATGGTAGTCACCTTATAGGACAGTTGATTTAGTCTGGAGTTAATCATGCCTTTTGAATCTTTCTTCTTCCTCCCCAACCATAGGCATGTCTTTACGTCATCACTCATGTGATATGTGTTGTGGGATGTGTGGATATGTGTTTTAGGTGGGGCAGCAGGAAGAAAAGCGGTGATTGTGAAGTCAAATCAGGCAGATTTCACTTGTGAGAACTATGCTTCCTATTGATAGTAATAAAATGGTTGGCTACCTTGGGTTTCTGAAACCTCACCACTAAGAACCACTGTCAGGAAGTCACTGTCTGTGGTCCTGTCAGATTGGTGTGGATTCTGTGGCTCCGTACAGGATGTGGCCTAGTTACACCTCTCTCTTGAGGCAGGTAAGGGTCCTGGTCATGGGAGTAGGTGAGCATGGTGCAGTGCCTAGCCTACTGCTGATACTCAGCAAGTTGCAGATGATGCTGTTATTTGAGCACTTGGTGAGCTGTCCAGGAGTGAGCCAGTGCAGGTCCTTCCAGTTGAGAAGACATAACGCAGGTTTGGGTCTCGGGAAGGGGCTATAGATGTGAGCCATTGCCGAGCTCCTGATTACTGGTTTTGGTGTTTTAGCCATTGTATGGTTGTAGGGATATGGGTCAGTCTCGGGTCACCTTTCCCCTGATTTTATCTCTGGTCCACTGATAATCAACCTGCTTCCCTGCGAGCTTCTAGCCAGATAACCGCTCCATGGTTAGGGAGCTGCAAGAAATACCAGGCTCAGACTACTGTCTGTCCTTTGTGTGGAACGCTGTCTGGGTCATCTGTGTGGAGACTGATGTGGTGGGTACTCACCCAATTATATGTTCTTCCCATAAAGTTAGTCTCTCCCTGGAGGCGTTCCCTGGGGATCACTTCCCATATTTCCGGAAACTTGATGAGTCATAGTCTAGGTCTTCTACCCGTGTCCTCTCTCTGGCTTTTCTTTCATCTGACCTTTTCACGGTATATAATCCTGTAGACCCTGAGGCTGGGTCTATACCCTCCTCGTTGTAGCAAGAGCTCCCTTGGTATTGGGGGCATTTCTTCCCTACTCAATCCTCTAGAAATGTCCTCCTCCTGGCTTACAAGTTTCTCACTATTGTTCCCCACTGGCGGTTTGAGCTCCCCACCGCAACCCAGAGAGAAATGCTCCCCAGTACCTGGCCCTTCCTGTAACACAGGATCCCAGCCCAGTTTACCCCTATGTTGCATGTAAGTTTTCCCCAAGTTTCCTCCTGATTTCTCTTCTACATCCCCTTCCCTCCCTAGTGTAACACTCCAAAGGAATAGACGGTCCTTTCCCCATGGATTAATGTTCAGCTTGGTCACCTTTCCTGACACTGCTTACACTTCCTTGTGTATAAGCTTCTCAATGTATTGGAAGGTGTTTCTACTTGGGGCAGTGTTGGTGCTGGACCTGGGCCATGTCCCTGTGCCTGTATGGCCATGGGCCTATGCTTGCTGGCATTTGTGTGTATCCCTGCAGCTCTTTCTGTGCAGTTTTGCTTGTTTCTGACGGCGTGCTTGCTTGTTTTGTTGGTGCAGTTACATACACAGAGCTCTGTACTTCAGGTATAAATATCTACGCAGGGGTGAATGACTGCCTGAGCGAATGTCTCTTAAAACAGATCAAGGGTGGTGAAGATTTGGGGAATCAGTGATCTGCTCTAAGCCCTGAAAGTGGTTAAGGAAGGAGGTAGGTACTGTTGTGTCTGGAATAAATGGCTTTTTTTGTTGTTCTTGTGCTTACTTCTATAAGTACACTCAAGGACCTAGAGGGTTGGGGGAACAGGTTTCTTTTTGTAGTCTTATTATAGACTCTGCCCCATTCGGCCACTAAGACTTCAGATTTTCTCATATTTTTCTACAGACTTTGATTTTTGTTCCTATTTGAGAATTGGGTACCTTAAGCCATCCCCACCCAGACTCTGGTTTAGAGCAAGGATAGCCAAGATCATTTGCACCTCCTGCCTTCTGGTACTGACCCTGGCAGTAAGTAGGGTGGACCAGAATTTGGGTGTTTTAGGACCCAATTATGTCAGAAACCCTAGGCCTTTCCCCCAAGCCATGGAACCATCGATTCAGGCGTACTTTAGGGCTGTCTGTGGAGTGTTCTGCAAAATAGGTGTTGCTGTATCAGGTGCTTGAGTTGGGTTTACTACCCCACAGGAGAAGCAATACAATTTAACCAGGTGACTTGGAGTTCACCTCTAGCATTCTGCGAAGGGCTGTGCTGACTCAGCCTTCTGTCCATCAGAACAGCTCACTGTGCATCTCTGGAGCGAGAGTGCTGCTGCTGGGGGCTTCTGGTGTCAGAAAGGGGTTGGGGGGCTGCTTCCAGCCACTGGGAACCTGCAGTGGCATACCCTCCTGAAGCGTGTTGATTAACCTAAGCCAGCAGAGTCAGCCAGGCTCTTGTCTAAGCCACAGGGTTTCTGGTAAGGACAGTTGCTCCTGTCTACTATTTTAAATGTCCCCAGTGTCTCCAGGCCAGGGTATCTGGTGTAAAAGAATATGTTGGAGGGCCAAAGGAGAAGAGATTTCTGGCTATATTAACTCCTGGTGAAAATATTCATGGTTCTAAATAAAGCCAAGCTACAATGTCTGTAAACTCCTAAAAGGCATGCCGCCATACCTCTAATCATTGCATGCTAGGTGTTTGCCAAGGTTTTCTTTAAAATATTTCCTTTTTTTCTCCAATTTCTTTCTGATTTTTTTGTTTTGTTTTCAACTTTTATACACGAGTCACATTCCCAGAAAGCACAGAGTGAAAAAGCTTCTTTCCTCATACACATGCTGCTAAGAAAATAGTTTTATACACAGAATTTCAACAGGAGAAAAAGGATAGGGAGGGGCAAGAGAGATGTTGAGAGGTGGGGGAAGGTGGCAGCAAGAGCAAGACTACAGGAGGACAGTTTCTCTCCTCCTGCCTGCAGTTGTAACTGGCGTTTTTGTCATCATCAGAATAACTAATTCCACCCCACCCCGGTTTGCTAGAGTTGGAGCTTTTAATTTTAGAAATGAAGAGGACCGAAGTGAGATTCGCAGAACATATGGGACTAGGAAAAGCCATTTTCCCTCCCTCTTCCCTTCCATCATTTCTGTACATAAGCCACTGCTTTGGTGTTAACATGTTCACAGAGTGGAGTGACAGAGACTGGGAAATCTAAATCCAGGGCTGGCCGGATATGTGTGTGCGTGTGAAATGGAGAATGGGAGTGGAAGACGCCCGAAGGGAGAAAGTCTGGGAGCAGACTCCCTCAAAAGAGTTTTTAGGGGCAAGGATAGTAGGAGAAACTATCTGGAGGACTGGGAAGCTTTGTGGGCTTTTCTTTGCCAAAATAAAACACCTGCTTCTCCATCCTATGCCACTTTAGCTGGGCTTTGGGGTTGCTGCACGTACCACCTGATGCTTATAGAGACCATTGGGATAGAGGTGGGGAACCCTGTCCCAACTCATTCCTCTTCTGTTGGTTCAGAGATCCACTTTGTGCTTCAGTCATCTCCTTGCTCACCTGTCCCCCTGCAATCATCAGTTCTGGCCCCCATGGGCCTCACAATGGGCCCTGACTCCTTTGGGGGTGTGCCCAGTAGCGGCTGCTTACTGGCGGGGCTGGGCTGTGTTGAAGGGAACATGGGGTTTGGGCAGAGGACAAGAAAGAACACAGGGAACAAGGGTCCCCAAAGGCAAGGAGGTTTAAGTGACCAAAAATGTGATGGGGCCACTAGGGAGAATAGGAGTAGGGCTTTATGGAAGAGGTGAATGAGAAGTGGTGGTTAGCTACATGAAAAAGAAACATACCCGATTCAGAAACCAAACTGCCCTGTCAGCACCTTTCCTCCTGGAACTGCCAAGATATTTTTGGCAGCACTGGCCTTCCTAACTCACAGCTGGGAATGAAGGGATGTTACGTCTCCTGATACTCAATTCAGGAGCAAGGATGTGTCTCCCCAGTCTCCAGGCTCTTCTCATTACCAGGTCCCACCTGAGGCTGGGCATGACCTGGGCAAGGCTGCACTGTTGTCTCCAGGATCACTGCACCCATGCAAGGACTTAAAGCCATTTGATCTTTTCAAAGATGAGGTGCTTTAAAGAGACCCTTAACATGGGGGGGAAGTGACACAAACAGGAAAAAACCACTTGTTTGATGGGAGAGTTTTCAGGGTGGGGTGTTTTGTTTTTGTTTGTTTGTTTCAGTATTTTCCAAGTTTGTTTCTCTTTAGTTCATTCCTCTGGTCTCTCCATCTCTTGCTCCCGTGCACATGTGTGTGCTCTCTCTTTTTTGGTTGTGTGTGTTTCAGTTTTTTTTTTTTTTAAGAACTTTGGATTTGCCGTTGGTGGGCAGTGCCGGTCCCAGAGGCTGGATCCCCACATGGCAGGGCTGGGACAAGGGGCAGGCCCACGGCTGCTGAGAGGATCTCTGTTTAAAGCCTTTGAGAATAAGTTACTGCAATTCCCAGGGTGCAGGGTAGGGTTGGCAGAGGGGTTCCTGGTGGCAGCTTCCCCTAGAGTCCAGGCCACGGGGGCTCCCCTGTCAGGCAAGGAAATTAGGAGGTGTGTGAGGAGAGTGACCTGGGAACACTTCTCCCACTGCCAGCCTAAAGTTTGGTTAGTTTTGTGGGCTCCCTGCCCATCCCAGGCTCCAACCTTGGGAGCCAACTGGGTATTTGGAAAGTTTCTGAGCAGTATGGCGCTCTAGATGAGGGGGCAGGAAGGAGAAGGGAAAGTGACGGTTTACTTTCTTTCCCCCTTCTTTGTCCTGGGTTTTCTTTTTCCTTTTATCTTCTTTTGGTGTTTTCTCAGTGGAATAGCATGGGAGACGTGTATTTGCATGTGTGTTTATAGGAATTGGGGGAGGGGGCAGTAACTGGGAATTCAGCAGGGAAAAGGTTGTAGGAAGATCAAGGATAGATTCTGTGTATAGTGAGCGGGGCAGACATGAATGAATAATCAGGATGACAAGATTAGGGTCTGTGTCTAAGAACACAACGGGCAAGGAGCTGTAGAGGAGAGGTGACTGGTGGGGGAGAGGCAGGACTCTGCTGGAGGTGGGGTGTGGGAAGCCCACTGAGGGGGGGACTGAGAAACTCCCGAGGTGGGTGGAGCCAAACGTTGGGGTGAGGGATGTGAGCTCCCACCAAACACCCCTTGGGGTAATAGAGGGAGCCCTGAGGCCTTCCCCTCTCCCAGGATCTTGGTTTATCTGTTTATAAAGCTAGAAGTGTAGAGGTAGTAGTAGTTTTTGGGTTGGAGTCCGTGTGAGGTAATCTTGCTTCCTCTTTGGCAAAAGCCACGGCAGCCGTGGCAGCCGTGGCAGCAGTGGCTGCGTTGGTGATGGTGATGGGTGGGCCCCCAGGGGGTGGGGCCGCCTTGCGCCTGTGGGCCGAGGAGCGCAGGTGGGAGGCCAGGGCTTCACGCCCACTCAGCAGCACCTCACATGCCAGGCAGTGGTAGGTGCAGATGGGCACCCGCAGAGGGGGGGGCATGGAACCCCCAGAGCCCCGCCCAAAGAAGCAGAAGGATCTCTGATGAGCAGCGGCTGGGGCCTCCCCGTCAAATGCCATCTTGCACTGGCGGCACAGGTAGCGGTGGGTCACATCCACGGTGGAGATGCCAGTGCTGCCTGTGAGCAGCTCGTCGGCCTCCCCAGCCTCCCCCTCCCCTGGAGTGGGCAGTTCAGGAGGCTTTGGAGGGGCGGTGGTTGTGGGCTCGGGAGGCTGGGGTGGAGGCTGGAGGAGGGCACTGGGGAGAAGTCCGATGAGGGTCTGAGGTATCACAGGGTTCATGGGAAATAGCCCCTTCTTCATGCCATAAAGCTGTTGGAAGTAGGCCCCCTGTAACTGAGGGCCAAAGACAGCCGGTGGTGTGGCCCCTCCTGCAGGGGGTAATGGAAAGGGCAGGAATTGGCCCCCCAGTAGGGCTGGGACAGTGGCCTTCAATGCTTTGAGGTTCTTGAGGGCATCAGTGGAAGAGTTGGTGGGGGCTGCAATTGGCTTTCGCTCACCAGAGACCTTGTCCCCAGAGGGCTCAGTAGGCAGGCCCAGGGCAGGGTCAGTGGTGCCTGCTGTGGAGGTGTTGGTTTGGTTGGGCACAGGTCTCTGAGGTAAGGGGCAGCCTGGGCCAGCAGTCTGGACCACTGTGGTAGTAGGCAGGACCGAAGTGGTGAGGCCAAGGAGGCCTGAGGAGGCTGCAGGGCCTAGGAAGATAAAGGAATGATGGATTAGTCACATCCTGGCCCCTCGTCCTTCCTGCTCTAGGCCACCTCCAGCCTCACTCACCCATTCCCACCATCTAGCCTCTGTGCTCCCTTTCCTCCCGTCTTTCCCCCTAGAGCCTGAAACAAAGGAAGGCCACAGGAGATTGGTGATGGGAAGAGTCAAAAAGGAAAAGGAAGGAAATGTCATTAGAGGGAAATGCTCTCTGAATTCCAGCTCCTCCCAACCTTCCACTCACCTGAATTAAAAGGAGCTAAGCTGCCCAGTGGAGGCTGGGCCAGAGCTGGGCTGGACAAGAGAACCGGGGCCAGGCGAGGCAGGGCTGGGGCAGCCCCAAGGGGCATAGAGGCAGGTGTATTGGCAGGTGGGGCCTTCGAAACCTGAGATGCCTCAGGTGCCGGGGCCAAGTCGTAGCACTTGCTTTCACTCTTCAGCTGGATTCGTACCGCCTCCTTGAGCTTGGCCAGGTGCTGGCGGGAAAAGAGATGGCCTCGGCAGGAGACATAGAAGTCATACTTGACATCACAATAGGGGCAGTCGGTGCGCTGGGCTCCCAAGGGGCCCTCACTGCTGCCCCCAGCCCCGCCAACTGCTGCCCCCTGTAGCTTGGCCTTCTTTTCCTTGGCACGAGCATTCTGGAACCAGACCTGGATGACTCTTTTGGGCAGCCCAATCTCTTCCCCCAGAACCTCACACTCCTGCATGGTGGGGGTGCGGTAGGCTTCGTAGCAGGCTTTCATGATCTTCAGCTGCAGGCTGCTCATCTGGGTCCTGTAGCGCCGCTGCCCCATTCCATCTGGAAGCCCGGCCCCACCTCCTGGTGCCCCACTGATCCCTCCAGCCCCAGGAGACTCTGGTTCAGCCAGGCTGGAAGCAGAGGAATCACTTAGATCCCCTGCAGAAGGACTGCAAGCCTCACTCTCCGGAGAAGCTTTGGCAGGTTCCTCTGGGCCTTCATCCTCACTGGGGGGAGGGGGCGGAGGTGGGAGAGGTAGAGGTGGCTCTGGTGTTGGGGTGATAGCCTCTTTCCCCGGAGGAAGGAGAGGCAGGGGCCCCGCAGTAGGAGTGCCTGTAGGGTAGGGAAAAGCAGGTGCTTCTCTCTTTGGGGCCTCCCTCCCTGTCCCATCATCTACCTTGCCCAACAAGAGGTTGAATTTGGGGAATGGCGCAGGAGTGGGTGTGACAGGGGGCTTGACTGCCGGATTGGGCACTCCCCCGGGGGTGCTTCGGAATTGGCCTTTCCTCTCTCGGGCCCTAGTATTCTGGAACCAGACCTGCACCACTCGCTTTTTGAGCCCCACCTCCTCAGAGATGCAGTCAAGCATCTTTCGCGTTGGGTTGGAGTCCTGCATATACCAGCGGTACAGGATCTCCAGCTGCTCAGGTAGGATAGTGGTACGCAGGCGCTTGTCCCTGGGGGGCTCTCCCTCCCCTCCACCCCCTGCTTCACTGCCTGTGGGGGACAGGCTGCCATCCTCGTGCTTGCGTTTGAGGGGTGGCCCTGGCACTGGTGGAGTGCCTGCTACCAGTGGGTTTCGCTCCCCAAACACCAGCAAGGGCAGATCAAGGAGGTGGGGGGCAGCACTGGGCTGCACAGATGGGAGGAAATGTAGTCGGCGGTGACTGGTCAGGAGGTCCTGGTTGGGGAAAGACATGGTGCACTGGTCACAGGTGTGGACTGGGGAAGGCGAGGGAGGAGCCCTCCCATCGGGCTCTCTGCCTTCTGGCTTTGTGGCTTCTGCTTGGCTCGGCTCTTCCCTTCCTGGAAGTTCTGGTGATGGGCCCTCAGGCCCTGCTGGGGCTTCCAGGCCCTGTTCCTCCTCTGCATCTTCCTCCTCTACCTCTTCCTCCTCTTCCCCTCTCTCTGCCTCTTCCTCTTCTGGGGACTGATCATCATAGCATTTCTTAAGGTGTCGCACCAACTCAAAAACACAGGAGAAGGTGGTGTGGCAGCGCCTGCAGCCAGAGATTCCCCCAGGGCCTCCTGCAGTTGGTGCAGGCCCCCCCTCACTGGCATTTTTGCGTGCTTTCTGGCGGGCATTTTGGAACCACACTACCACCACACGGCTAGCCAGGCCCAACAGACTTGCAAGCCGCTCCACCTCTCCGTCCTTGGGGTAGGCACTGGTCTCAAAGAAGGACTGCAGGGCCTGGGTCTGGAACTCAGTGAACTTGGTTCTGGAGAATCGGCGGCCTGCAGGCACTAGGGGAGGAAGATTCCCTCTGGAGTGTTCTTCCTCCTCTGGGGGCCAGCGTCCTCCTGCCCGGCTTCGCTCCTCAGGGGGATGGGGTCCTATTGTCTCAGGCTCTGGCACCAGGAAGGGTGGACCTAGTTGGGGAGCAGGTGAATCCAGAGACCCATCAGGAGGTTTGGGAGGCTCTGCAGGGGGTGGGTATAGGCTATCATAGCTCTTTCGAAACTGAGCAGCGTAACGGCTCAGGGCCTCAAAGGGCAGAAAGCGGCGGTGGACATGCTCCTCATGTGTCTTGAGGATGAGCATGTTAGAGAAGAGTTTCCCACAGGCCCCACAGGCCAGCTTATCCCCACCCCCAAGGGCCTCTGGTGGGGGTGGCATTGGAGGAGGGGGCACAGCCTGCTTCCCTTCATTGTACTGGATCACCAGCTCAAAGCCGAAGTTTTCTAGAAGGGCTTTGGCTGCAGTGCGGGCTGCCTCATTGGGCATTGGTTGTGGGGGTGAGGCTGGCCCTGCCTCAGTTCCCTCTTCAGCCATGGGGGGGCGCTCCCATTCCTGCTCAGCCAGCTCAATCTTTGGGGGTGGGGGCGGGGCAGGAGGTGTGGCAGCTGGCAGGGACAGCAGCGGTGCGGGCCCAGCTAGTGCTAGCTTGGGCCCCACCTTGAGGTCATGGAGGTAGAAGGGCAGGAGCAGCTGCTGTTGTTGGAGCTTAAGCAGTGATTCGGGCACCAAAGGGAAGGGGGGCAGGACCGGTGGGGTGAAGAGTGGGGCTGGGAATCGGTGCAGGTCCAAGGGAGGGGGAGGAGGGGACAGGAAGGGCAATCCAGATATGAAGCCACTGGGGTTAGGGCCCTTCTTCTCAGTGCCTGCCTCCCCCTCAATCTCGCCTTCTTTGGGCTCTTCTTGGCCACGCTCTGGCCCCTCAGCCTTGGCATCAGTCTTGGCTCCCCGTGAGCGAGTCTGGTGCAGAACTGAGCGCATGTGGATCTCCAGGGTGGAGCTCTGGTTGTAGGAGACTCGGCAGACTGTGCACTTAAAGGGCTTGTCTATGGCAGCAGGGGTGGCAGGTGCCGTCCCAGCTTCTCCCCGGGCAGGGCCACAGGGGTCAATGGCAGCCTTCTTCATCTTGTGCAGGTGGGAGACAGAGTTGTAATGGACCAGGAGAATGTTCTTCTGCGTGAAGGATTCCTTACATACAGTGCACTTATAGGGCCGAGCAGGGTCAAGAAACTTGTCCAGGGCAAAATTAGTGGTCTTCCGATAGGTCAAAGGGTGGCGAGAGTCAGCTGGAGCTGCTTCTGTAGGGCGGGGCTCTCCAGCAGCCCCCTCTTCCTCCTCAGCCACAGCGGGTAGAGGAGCCATTTCTTCAGCCTGGGCATCAGGTCGAGGGGCTGGAGATGGGGCTGGAGAGGGGGGTTGGTCAGGGCTTCCTGTGGGCTTGTCTGGGGCCTCAGCTGAGGGCAGGGGAGGCTCAGGAAGAGGATCGGGACTGGCTTCTGGGGTCAGGTGAGGGCCTTCTAGGGGAGAGAAGGAGTTGCAATGAGAAGGGAACTTTAAGTCAGACCCCACCCGCTCAGTATCTAGGGCAACTCATCCTTGTCTCAGTTGCCTTCAGAACCTCCTGGTCTGTGGAGCCCAGATCCCCTTTCATGCCACCTTGAGAGGTTTGCCATCCCCTTTCTTACCTGCTGCCTGGTCTCTGCTGAGTGCAGGCTCTGGTCCAGGAGCCAGGGGCTCTGGGCCATCCCCCAGAGGGCTGAGAGAGGGCCCAGGCAGCACTTTGGTCACAAAGGTCATCTCTACAGTTGTGGCCTATAATGGAAGAAATCCCAATGACTTCCCTCCCTCCCCCTGGCTACTCCTGTGCCTGTGCCCAGCCCCTTTTCATAGCTCCAGCCTCCTCTCTGGACGAAACTCCACCTAACTTCTGCTTTTCCCACAGAGGAGAGGGCCTGGGCCTGCTGTTGAATAGCTCTTCTCGGGACCTAATGGAAGTGAAGGAAATGCTTAGCTTCTTCACAGGAGAGTATAGGCAGCTAGATAAGCTCCACTCAGAGGTTCCCACCAACCTAGAACCCACCTTCAAATCTGAAATGCTGTTCTCTTTACCAACACCCTTGCCTGACACCCCTGCTTCTGCCTCCCCTCTTGCCCCTCGGGCTCAGCCCTGACAGGGTCCCCTGGATGGGTCCTCGCCCAGCCTGTACTCACCACAAGCAGCAACTTCTCAACACACTCAGGCACCACATTGTGAAGGTGGCAAAGGTGGAAGTGCAGGGCCGGTCGGCCCACGAGCTGCTCCTGGCACAGTGGGCACCTGTACTTGGGCTGCACTGCATGCTGGGACACTGCATGAGCCCTCACCTGGTCGGACTCCGGGCTCAGGAAGCTGCAGTATGGACAGCAGTATACCTGAGGGGCACATGGGATGTGGAGGGGGTGTTAGGGATGGGTGTGACCTACCATCACTCAACCTTTGGGGTCCTGGACACAGCACAGTCTCCCACTCCCAATAAAAGAAGAGTGGGCCCAAGAGGAAGGCATTCCTGTGGGCCCAGCCACAGTCCTGAAAGCTGGCTCCTCCCTCCTTTCCCATGGATAAAGTCCTAAACAAGGCCACCACCTTACCTTCCTTCTTTGTCTGGCCCTTTCCCTCCATCCTGGCCTATCTTTCCTTAGTCTGTCTTTCCCTGTCTCTGCTGCCCTACCAGTTCTCCAGATGGCAGTATAACCCTGGACCTACCTCCCCAGGATTTAGTTTTCTTTTCTTAACCACCCTCACACTGCCTGTATCTTCTCCCTGGAATGACTCCCCTTCCCTTTGGTACTTCCTGGACCGAGCCTCCCTTATCCTGGCCCACTGCCTCCCCAAGGTTCCTGAATTAAGTGTTTCAGGTGGGGGCCATCCCTACCTCTCTGTTCAGAAGCCTGCTCATTCTCCCTCAGAGGCTCAGCAGTTCCTACTTTCTTTTCCTTCCTTATTTTTCTTCCCTTCTTAATGTAAACAAATGCCGTAGCTCCCCCAGTGGCATAGAAAACTCTCGCCTGGCTCTGTTAGTGCATTCCCCCCCATACCTCTGGAGGTTGAGACTGGAGCCTGGGGTGGGGCCTGGTAGCCCCCTCTGCTTCTGCCTTAGTCACTTGACTGCCTGGCCTCCAGCCTGCTTTTTCTCCCTGACTCACTTCCTTTCCTGCCCCCTGTGTCATCAGTCCAGGCCTGCAAGGCCCCACCAGGAAGGGGATGCTCATCTCAATGTATCTTGGCCTAGGAGCAGACACCTGGAGTGCGTCTGCTGAGGGGATAGGAGTTAGGAAGATGAAAGTTGAGCATGTAAGCCATTACTGCAGCAGTTTGCAGGAAGACAGTCATAATAAATATAGCACATTGCAATTCAATTTGGAGAACTGTGAGGCACTGGATGGCACTTCAAGACCAAAATCTGGGAGTGCCCTCAAAAATCAACACTTTCAGGCCACAGAGTTAAACTCCTGGGGGCTGCCTAGGTCAGGCAGAGGCCTGGGTCCTGGAGACTTAGAGATTTGCAGAGGTTGCTGTCTGGGTGAATCATCGGGGCTGGAGCCTCTACTGTCAGGGAGGAGGTGCCAAGACACTTCCACCCAGGCTCAGGGCTTTCTGCAGGAAAGGAACATCCATGTCTAAGTGTCTTTCTGCTCATAACAGAAATAGAGAGCTGCGTGGTAGCTAGTTTTTTGTTTTTGCCTTTCTCTCCTCATTTCTTCACATCTTTCCTCCCCTCCTCCCTCCACCTCCCTCCAATCTTTCCTGTCTTCAATACAGTTTCTCTCTTCACCTTTCCTTCAAAATCCCTTCCTGTCATCTCCCTCTGTGCTCCAGCCTTGGGGCCAGCTCTGCCCCCTGTGGGTGTTGAACACCCGTACCTGGGCATAGGTGGAATTTCTTAAATGTTGTATTCTGAGTGAAATAAGTCACACACATGACAAAATTAGGTCTACCTTTGGTCTGAAATCTCTGTAAAGCTCTGCTGATTAGAATTTCAGCCTTTAGAACATGAACAGATCTCAGTAAAACTAGACACCCCCCTCCTTCAGCTCTTCCCAGTTACCCCAGTTCTGACCGTGGTCTGGTTGGCACTGTCTCCAGGAGGGCCAGTCTTGTTCTCTGCTTCTTCAGAAGCTGAAGATGAAAGGAGAGATTAAGAGAGTCTACAGACCTCCCTCTTCCTTTCACAGACCCCTAGCTCTTAAGATGACCTGATTTGTAGCACAGAGCTTCCAGGGTAGGGGGTTGGGCTCTGGGAAAAGGGAGAAAGGGCAGGAAAATATAGAGCTGTAACGAGTACAGTGAGGGGAGGCTGGCTCAGCAGGGCTGTTCCCAGGTAGTGGGATGGCCAGGTTAGGGTCCTCAAAGAGAACAGAAGCACCCAACTTCTATTGCTCTCCCTTCCCTCTGTGTCCTTTTTTTGATCATGTCGGCTCCTTTGTCACAGGCCTTGCTGGATGTCTGGATTACTGCACGGTCCCATGAGCATCTCAGAATGTATTAGGATTGGGGATGGGGAGGGCAAGGGATAGAGGGAAATGAACCAGATAAACAACTCACCCAATTGTTCTGTCTTGTTCTGGGCATCTTTCTCAGGGGTGGGTGGGTCAGCTGAGGGGGTGACAGGAGTCTTCCCTGTATAGAATGAGGAAAGAGTCAGCTTAACAAGGATGAAGCATCAGGAATGGGAGGAGACAGAGCAGAGAAAGCAGGACAAGCAGCCACGCAATGAGAAAGAAAATGGATGGATGAATCAACAGGCAGCGGAGGGCAAAACGAAACGCAGAGAATGAGGGGGAAAATTACAGTGTTAGAACTGGAAGGGCCTAAGAAATCTCTGGGAGTCCAGCCCCTGTCACTTAAAGATGAGCAAACAAGTCCAGTGGTAGGTGACAAAAGTAGGACCAAACTCGGCTCCTTGTCTTCACTGGTCCTGGAGACCAGCAGCCCAGAAATGTAGAGGTAGGGGCACTGAAGAAGGAAGGTGAGGTCGAATGGAAGCAGCTGTGGTGGGCAGGAGGCAGCAGGTCTAACTGGGAGAGGAGATTACCACTCAAGTAAGAATTGACAGATGTGTAGGAATTTATTTTCGGTGGCGGCCTAATTAAAGTGTTAAAGTTCCTTAACTCCATTCAGCCTTGCGCCAGGATCGTTAGCTATTGATCTGGGCCCCTCCGGCACTTAACTCCAGCCAGCATATTGGCAATTCAATTAGCACCAGTCAATGCTTTCTGTTCCTGGTTCCTGCTGCCGGTGCCCTCACCCTCACCCACCAATGGCCTCTATGAGGCCCAGATGCCTCTGCCCACCTCTGACAGCCCCTTCCAGGCCCTTCTGGACCCTCTGGATCAATGGCACCTGGTGGGCCCTTCCCAGTTTCTGCAGGTACAGCCTGAGCTGCCCAGGGGGGACCCTCAGCCCTGACTTCAGGCTGAAGACCTCCGAGGAGACACGAAAGGCTGAGGGGCTTGTCGAGGGCTTCCCATCTGCACCGCCTTCAGGCCAGGCCCACGTCTCCCATCAGTTTCCAGTATGTCCTGGACTGTTCTGTTCTGTCTTTCTGCCTCTCTGTCCTTCCTGACTAGTTCCTGCCCACACCCCACACCCAGCGTTGCTAGGACACTGGTACTACTTGGAATCACTAGGTGACTCCTCCTCGTCTCTCTTCCTGTTTCCTTTTCTTCACCCAGCAAAGTTCCTGCCTTTCCTTGCCTCCTCCCTTCAACAACCTCTTGTTCCCCGCTTCACTTCAGCCACCCCACTTTTCCTGAAACCCGGATTTGTCACCCCTTCACAGCTCCTTTCCATTTGCTACTGAATGCCCACAAACCAGTGTCTCCTTCCTTGTATCACTTTCTCATCTGCTCCCTGGCTCCCATGCCACCTGCTCTCCCTGCCCAGCCCTTCCCCTCCAGTCTCCTTGTTCTTACCTGGAGTCCGGAGCTGCCCATGGCTGAAGCTCAGGATGCTCTGAAGAGCTGAGAGCCCTTCCTCGGCAGCCGGGCCACTCTGTAGCAGCTGCAGACGCCGCTGGGCCTGGGCGTCGCGGTGGGCGGGTGCTCGCAGGTGCTGCAGCACTGCCAGGCGGGAGGGAGTCTCCCAGGCACACAGCAGGCAGCGGAACAGCCCCAGCTCGGCCCCTGCTGCTGCCCCCTCCATCTCTAGCAGAAACTGGAAAAATGGAAAAGAGGCTGCTCAGGCCCAGCAGGAACAGATGCCTCCAGATCTTGGGGGCTCCTTTGCCTTCCCCAATGGAGCCTGGCCAGCAGCAACCCCTCCCCACCCAGGCAGTCCACCCTCTTGAGCACCTCTATTCCTTCCAAAGGCCATCAGAGTATTACTGCTTTTTCTCCTCAATCTCTTTCCCTCCTACCCATCCTGGACTCCCTCCTAATTTTGTGAATGGAATCTGGTTCTGTTCTCAATCTTCTGGTGATACGATGGACTGAGCAGAGGTGGATGCCTCCCGCTAGCCTCAAACACCAGAAAAGCTGAATAAAGTATTGGATTCACTTCATCTAAGTCCATCATCCTTGGTCTTTTTTCTCCACATATTTTCTCTAAACAGTGTATTATCTTGGTACATATGTACCCTTTTCTCCAATTCTGCCACCCTGGGTTTATCCATCATTTTCCCATTCTGTCTGTTCATTCCCATCTCCTCTTCCCTCTCCCCAGGGGCTGTCTGCTCAGCCCTTCAAACCCCAGGCCCTCCTGCCCCCCTCACCTTATAGACCTGGCTATTTTCTTCGTGGGCTGCACCCCGGACGTGCAGCTGCATCTTCTCCTTGCTGTTGGACTCGAAGTCACAGAGGTTGCAGCGCAGGTGCAGGGGGGGCACAGACCCATAAGGAGTCCCATCTCCCAGGGTCATGGGAGAGGGGGTGCCCATGGCCCCACCCCCCTCCCTCAGGTGGGCTGCCAGCTGGTACTTCTGAGCATGTTTGTCAGTCTTGAGGTGGAGCTGGAAGTTGGCCTTGAGCTGGGTGCTATAGCAGCAGAGCTTGCAGCGGTGGGTGTCACCGGCTACCTCCTTCCATTCGGTCTCCGGTAGGCTGCGGCCCATGCTGCAGTGGTAGAGTAGCAGCTCCAGGTTGTCCGTGCTGAAGGCCTGGCACACAAGGCAGTGGAACACCTTCAGAGGTGTGCTGTCATCTGGGGGCGGCGAGGTGGGCAGGCCATCGGACAAGGAGCCCAGGAGCTGACTTTGAGGCAGGTGGGCGTCCGGGGACAGGCTGCCAGGGGCTAGGGGACAGAGATGGATTAGTGGCCCGAGGAAGGAGTGGAGCAGGATCCATTTGGTCTGTGGGAATGTGGGTGGTGGGTAAATCAGGATAGTGCTGAGGGCACTAGGGTTACCTAAGTGGCAGGCTGGCCCTTGGGAAAAAGTAGGGAATGGAGTTTGGCCCTGGAAGGGGGAGGGGAGGGGGAGAGGAGCAGAGCCCACGGAGCTTACCAGATGTGGGGAACTTGCGGGCAGGCGCTCCAAGGTGGTGGAAGCCATTGAGAAGCAGCTGGGCTTCCAGAGGCTTGTCTGGTCTCAGCCCAGGGCCAGGTAAGGGAGCCTGGGGCTGCCCTAGGGCCTGTGGCCCAAAGTACTGGAAGAGTTCAGGGGGAGTGGCAGGGGCAGCCCCTGCTGCGGGTGGAGGGCCTGGCCCCACTAGCCCAGGTGGCAGGCCCAGAGGCAGCCCTTGGTGGAGCATGAGGACATTCTGCATGTGCTTCTCAGAGGTCATGTGGATGCGCAGGTTTCGAGAGATGTTGGTCTCGTAGCTGCACACCTTGCACTGCCAGGATGATTTGGTCTTGGGCTCCTTATCCCCTGTGGAGGGTGGGAGCGATGCCTCTGCGGGGCTTCCCTGCCCACCAGGGCCCGCCTGGAAGCCCTGCAGGTTGGCCAGGTGCTTGTCAGACTGCATGTGGATGCTGAGGTTGCCCTTGGTGGTGGTAGAATAGTTGCAGATGTCGCAGCGGTAGGGCTTGTAGCCACAGTTGTAGCTCTCTCCGCGTGCAAGGCGGGGGTGGGCTCCCCCAGCGCTGCAGTAGTTGCAGTGACTGTTGCTCTCGGGGTGTTTTTCTCGCATGTGTACATCCAGGGTCTGCTGATACTTGTAGTGCCAGTTGCATTTGGGACACTTGAGCGTCTTGCAGGAGTTGCGCGAGTGTAGCAGAGACATGTGGCTGGACAGGCTGAGGCCCTGGAAGGCTGCAGGGGCTGGGGCATAGTCATCGGCTAGGCGGTACGGCTGGGGTGGGTCACTGGGATCTTCAGGAGAGCCCACTGGGGCGGGGAGAGTGCCCCCCTCCTTGGAGGTGGGTGAGCTTTGGTTGAGTGGGGGGCAGAGCCCTCCATCCTCTTCTTGCCCCTCGGGTAACCAATCTGGCCCTGCCTCGCCTGCTGCCATTGGCAATTCTTTGGCTTGGGTTGGGCTGGGGTCCCAGATGGCTGGGGTCGTGGATGGGGAGGGTGGACTGAGGGTCATGACTTCTTCTGTGGGCAGTATAGGGGCCTGGGTTTCTGCCTCAGGGGGGCCATCTTCCGTCTGCACTACATTTGCCTCCAAGTTCACTGTGCTACTGTTGGCAAGGGGTATTTCTGAAGAGGGGCAAGCAGGCAGTTTCGGTTCCAGAAAGCTTAAGAGGGCCATGCAGCCCTCGTCCCCTTCCTGGAGCACAGCTGGGTTGCCTGGCAGGCCCTGGTGTTGAGCAGGGGTTAGCTTTACCCCGTGGGACTGTGTATGACCCATAAAGGCCTGGAGCCGGCTGAAACCCAGGCGGCACAGCAGGCAGAGCCAGAATAGCGCCCTGTGGTCTCCCCACCTGCTCCCGATGGGGCCATCTTTGGGATCTCCAGGTGGGTTTGGAGCCAGCTGGTAGCTCCAGAAGGCTCCATCCCTTCCCTCACAGGCGGCCAGAGATGGCGCTGAGGTATCATGGGACAGAATTTGGTCAGAAGAACTAAAGCCTTGGATTGGGTCAAAGCCATGTTGGATGTGAAGGGCAGTGAGGTGTGCAGGGGGCGGGTGGGGTAGGCAGGGCTCTTCCTTGATGCCCGCCTCACCCCAGGGGAAGCCCTTTGGTAACAGCAGTTCACTGCCACCTGGCAGGGACAACTTGGCCACTAGGCAGGCCTCACCGTCAGCTGTGAAGAATAAATGGTTGCTCAGGTCCACAGGAGGGAGCCTTCCTCCTCCCTCCTCCTGCTCCTTGTCCTCTTCCACCCCCAGGTCCTTTGGTGGGAAGCCATCACAGCCAGGCTCTTCTTGGGGCTCCCTGATCTCCTTTGGTGGGATGAGGCCACAGCCTGACTCCAGGGGCTGTCCCCCTGGCTCTGAGGGCCTCATACTCTCAGAGGTGGAGGAGGCAGCAGGGGGATCTTTGGTGACAGGATTAGGGGGGGTGCCAGGGGAGGAAGTGTCTGGAGGGGGAGACGGGGCATCGTGCCCAGGGGGTAGGGTGGTGCCAGCAGTAGAGTTTGAGCTAAGGGTGGCCATGGCAGACGGAGGAGTGCTGGGGGTTCATTTCAGCGTGACAGCCAGTACCCTGTAGGGGAAACACCGAGAAGGTGGTGCTGTCAGGTAGCAGGGGAGACACAGTCAGTTAACTCTCCTGCTACTCCAGCTCCACTCTCCTCTGACCACTGGACTCAGGTACCCATTTGCCAACTTGAAACTTTACTTAGTGTCTAACAGACTTCCACCTTAACATGTCTAAAATCAGAACTCTTTATTTCTTCCATAAATTTATTCTTCCCCATCTTTCCTATCTCAGAATTTGGTACGTCGCTTAGGCTAAAAACCTAAAAGTTTTCTCCTGCCCCACCATATGCAATTTGACAGCAACCTCTTAAACATGTGTCGCACACACACCTCCTCCCATTTATCTTTGTCTGCACCAGCACCGTCCTGGCCCCAGTCATTCTCATCTCTCTCCTGAACTAATGCAATAGATTCCCCCTTGGCCTCCACTGCTACCACTGTCCCTCCAATCCAGTTTCCTTCTACCCAACAACCAGAATGAGCTTTCATTTAATTCTCAATTATGATAATGTCAAACATGCATAAAAGTAACCCAGAAAACATAAGGAACTCATCACCCAGCCTCAACAGTCACCAATTCATCGCCAATCTTGTATATATCCTCACCCACACCACACCCCCCCGCTTTTCCTGTACGGTTTTAAAACAAATTTCAGGCATCATAAAGAATCATCTTTTAAAATGTAAATCAGCCCTGGCTGGTGTGACTCAGTGGACTGAGTGCCAGCCTGTGAACCAAAAGGTCGCAGGTTCGATTCCTAATCAGGGCACATGCCTGGGTGGTGGGGCAGGTCCCCAATTGATGTATCTCTTGCACATGGATATCTCCTCTCTTTCTCTCTCCCTTCCGCTCTCTCTAAAAATAAATAAATAAAATGTAAATCATACTACATTCTGCTTAAAACCTATCAATGATTTCTCACTGCCCTTAAAATTCAGACTCCCTTCCCCTGATTTGCCAAAAGAGCCTATCTGTATCTGATCTGATGCCTGCTTTCCTAGTCTCCATACTGCTGTTTGGCTGGCCAGCTCTAGTCCACTGGCCTCCTTGTTGCTCAGACACACCAAGTTCACAGAGCCTTGCCCAAGCTGTTTACTCTGCCTGGGATACTCTTCCCCCAGACCTCTGCCTGGTGGCTCCTTGTCACTCAAGTCTCTGCTTAAACATAGTCTCTTCCAACAGGCCTTTCCTCTCTACAGAAGCTAAACCCTGGGAGGTGACTTTCTTAGGGATTTAATACCACCTTATATTTCCTGCTTTACTGATTTCTCCCTCCCAGAAGGGAAGTGCCATGAGAGTAGGAACTGTCTGCTTTATTTACTGCCTTATCGCTAGCACCGAGAAAGGTGCCTGCCTCATAGTCAATACGTTTACTGAAAGAATGCGCTCTAGACAAGACCCTCAGATTTTCCAAGCCCTGAAGAGGTAATTTCCCTAAGTCAAGGTCCTCTTTCCAGAGAGGCTACAGTGGAATTTTCCGTTGCCCTATAGGTACCATGCTGCTCACAGAGCCCTTCCAGACCTATCTCTGGTCACAAGTATGTGGAATTGGTGGGAGCTTCCCTGGCCAGCGGAAAGACAACAGCTCTCATGTGACTAGCCTCCCCAAAGATATAAAAGATAGTAATAGTAATAGTATTACTAATAGCTATTAAGGTTGGTCCTGGCACTATGGTAAATGCTTTACATCATCTCATTTAATCTCCAGCAACCTTGTTTTACAGATGAGGCCACCAGGAAACAGGCTCATTAGGCTGCTGATGGTCACTCAGCTCCAGGGCGGTGAAACCAGAAAAGGACTGGCAGGGCAGAGCTATATCCCAAAGCTGTGGCCTGGGCTCCTCTGTCCAGTCAGACTGTCCCTCAGACACAGTACGGGCAAAACGGGCCTCCAAAGGTCTAGAAATTAGGATTCCTGGGCTCTCTAGCTGACTGACTAGAAGGAAGTACCAAGCCCCAGCATGCTGCAGCCAGCCTTTTCATCTTGACACCCGTTCCCTCAACCTCACCAGTATCCCATGCCTCACTGCCCCATACTTCTCCTGATGTCCCAAGCAGCCTACAGCCTCTCTAGTTCTTAATATCAGCAGACATCTAATGACTTAACCTTTAGCGCTTGGGCCAGAGTGCTTCAAGGAAGGGATGACATGTATGGCCTCTCCTTCCCTGGGCCACCTCTAAACCTCACCTCCAGATTGCTGGATCTGGAGTGGGTCCCGGTCTGGCCCCACCCAGCCTGCAGGCCCTATTCCCGATTCTCTCCCCCTGCTGGTGGGGGCTAGCCAGGCGTGAAGTCGTAGCCATTTAGGAGCTGCGAGTGGGGCTGGATCAGCATGTTAATGAAAATGCAAATCAGCACCTGGGCCAGGGGTGGAAGAAATGGGTGGGAGAACCAAAAAGAAAGTAAAGGAATTAGATGAAGGGAAGTCTATCCTAAATGACCAGAAAAAAACCCTTAAGCTGTGGGAGAAAGATATTCCTCCTATAGAATTCGGTGGGGGAGGGGTACAGGGGGTAGAGTGGGGATGATAAGTATGTGTGGATCTAACAATTCACTGTCCCCCACCCTCAAAGCAGGGCCCAGTGCCCATTCACTACTCCACCTGGTGGGAAGAACCGAGGCCAGGCAAGAAGGGCACCTCCTGGGCCCCGTCACTGCGGGCTGAACAGGGTGGGTGCTGTCTTCCCCTGGCCCATCCTGCCTATATCACATCAGTCAGCTCCTTCTCCCTGGCTCCCAACTCATAACTGTGGATCAAACTTCAGAGGAGGCCTAGGAAGACCTAAGCCCCAAATCCTCTCTCCAAAGCTACGATTTCCCAAGATTGGGGGCAGGGGCGTGGGGGAAACCCAGCTGGTTGGTAGCTAGACACCAAAGGAGCTTATCTTTAGGCTAGCCTGTGTAGGAGACCCAGATCACGGAGGGAAGGTCGGAAGCTGTTTAAACTTGCAAATCTCTTCCCCACCTCCCAACCTGCCCCTCCTCCTCTTCAGGAAAGAATTTCAATTGCAAATTTATCTCTGCCACAGTGCACCCCCCAATTCCCCCTCCCTCCTCCCTCTCTGTGCTTCTCCCATCACCCACTATTTATTACAAACCTTAACTGCAGCAATTATTTTTTTCATTTTCTTCCCTCCTTCCATTTCCCTCCTCCTCGGTCTTTTCTTCCATTTCTCTCTGAATCTCCATGCCCTTTTCTTTGCCCTTTCTACCTTGAACTCAGTTTACCTCTCACTCTGGAGATTATGCAGAACCAGATGACAAGCCTAAAAGTCATCCCTCACCTAGAGTCCTGTTCTCCCTCAGACCAGTGCCATTCCTCTTTTAGTTCTGGGCTTTCCTCAAGAGCCTCTCTTCTCCCTTGGGGCACGTCTTAGCAGGGGAAAGGGGGAAGGCAGCCCCTCAAAGGCCCTGGCATTCCTGCCTCTGGAGGAGGGAAGGAGAGGCTGGATCAGGTGTAGGGTGGAGGTTGGTGGGCAGTCAAAAGGAAAGCTGGGTAAAGGCAAGGACTGGGGGGCCCACGAGGAGAGGGTGAGGGGAGACAGAGCAGGCAGTGGCGGCGGTGTGATTAGAACGGAGATTGATGTGAAGGGGCGCCACAGACGGCAGAGAGAGTCAATAAAACGAGAGGATCACATTAGAGGCGACAGAGAGAGCTTTAAATTACAAGGCTGCTGCCACCGAGGGGGATGGGAGGAGGCAGGCCTGGAGCCAAGGGAGAGTGGAGAGTTCTGAGGGTGTAGTCATCCCCCAAGATGAATCTTCCAACTCCTAACCTAAAAGGCCCTCGTCTCCAGAGCGCCCTTGCTGCCCATTCCCTCTCCCTCCCTAATGCTTCCTATCCTCACAGGGTGAAGAGAAAGCTATGGAGAAATAAAAGAGTTTTTGTTTGTTTTTGGTATTGCCCTCTTTCACCTTCCAGATGGAAGGGGCTACTTTCAAAGCTCAGCTGGGGAACTGCTGCCTAATCACTGAACATAATCGCTGAAGTGGACAAGGCGTCCTGTAAATGGGTGGTCAAGAATTCCTATTTCTTGATATGCACTCCCTATTCATGGGGCAGATACAGTACTTAGAACAGGAAGAAGCCAGGGAGCGAGGAGGCTCCAAGATAGACAGTGGGGACCCAGAAATCTACCGAGATGGAGATGCTACCCTCTCACTTCTGGGAGAGGAAAAGAAATACTACTGCTCCCTAGTGGTTACAGAGGGAACATCACACAGAAGAAGAAGGCCTGACAGAGACAGATTGGCTTTCCCCTCTGGGGTCCCCTCCTTAAAACAAAAACCAAAAACCTCTCCCTCCATTTTTCGAAACTCAACAAGGCAAAGGCTTTCCAAGCAAAGTCTGCCAGAGGGTACCAACACATTAACTTAAAAATTGCCTACAATTATTTCCACATCAGAGCCTTCCAAACATTTTTGCCTTTCACTTTTGCAGTTGTTCAGTCTACCCTCTTTCCCTAGCTCAGAGCCAGTTTTTAGGACCTCTTCTCTTTCCCCTCTGAAATTCTTACCTAAGGCACTGCTCTCTTCCACACTCACTTTGCCCTTGCCTGTTGCTTTTAAGAGGAGGCAGCCCTGGAGAGGAAGGAAAAAGAAACAGGAAAGGTGGAGTGTGTGTGTACACTGCATAGGAGGGAGTGTTTGGTAAAAACAGCAAACAAACTAGATGAGCTATATATTTCAAGGCAGTGGAAGAACCTGGTCTTTGGATTCATGCCGACCCACAGTCAATCCGGACTCCCCCACTCACCGGCTGTGCAACATGAGTAAGTTACTTATGGAGAATCTTAGTTTCCTTATCCGGGAAAATGGGAGTAATGATACCTTCCTTACTGGTTCTGGTGCAGACTAGACTAAGGAACCTGTGAAAGTGCATTTACTGGATATTTAATTGGGTTAGTACATTTTCTTCTCTCTTGGCTATCTCCCCCCACAGAATGGAGTAAATTGTTTGCAGGTAGGCTAACAACTTTCCTTCTGCCTTAACCCCTTTTGACCAGGATTCATCCTCTAATCTCTGTCCTTATCAATTGAGGGCAGATCCTTAGGTGGGCAGGATTCGAATCTAGTCTGCCCAGCAGCAGAGTTCATTTCTCATTTGGCCCTCCTGACTGCTAGGCCTAGAGACACCCCATTATCTCAGAGCAGAGACTGAAAGCTTTGCCCAGGCTCACACTTTGCCTGGGTGCAGAAGCAGCTAATACTTGGATCAAAACTAATATGACTTCTCTCTGCACTTAAAACTATAATTTTCTCTGTCTCTATATCTAACCGTCTATATTTAAAAAAAGAAGGTACTCCTAGCTCTCCATTTTAATTCTCCTTATCTCTCCTAGACGTCTCCCTTTCCTCCTAAAATATTTGGGGAGTGTTTATATTGTGTAAGATAAATTTTGTCCAAAAGAGTAAATGAGAATGGCAGGAAAAGGAGTGTCATAAAGGGTAAAGAAAGCACTAAGGCAGAGCCGACGAAGGAAGGAGAGGGAGAGGCAGGGAAGTTCGGAGGTGGGGTGCTGCATCCTGATCTGCATATGTAAATATTGAATCTCACTGAAGCCTTCCTGCTTTGGCATCACATTGGACACGTTGTCTGTCCCAGTGAGAGGGATGGAGAAAGGAGGCTCTGTTTTACATCTTGCAAGATGCTTAAGGTGGTCACGAGGGAACTCGGTGAGGTGTGAGGCACTGTGCTGAATCCTCTGCAAGCATCACATCACCTGATCTTCCACTACAGTCTAATAAAAGAGATACAGCTATTCATTTTACAAACATGGACACAGACTTAGATGGGTTGAAAATGTTTTAAGGTCTCACACTTGGAAAGAAGTAGAGTAAAGATGGACTCAGGTAGCCTGACCCCCTGCACTCTGCTCTTGGGTTAATTTGTAAGCTTCTAAACTCTGGCTGGCATGCATTTTGAATAAGGACTTTGAGTTTGTTACTCTGCCCTTATGCATATGTATACTGACTGTCATGCTACTCTTTGAGCTTGAAAGTGTTAGATGGCTGTCTCCCTGTTCTTAATATAAGATGGGCCCAAACAGGCCCACTGCTTTGTACAACTCCAGTGAGCACCATCCACATTATACACAGGGGCCATGGCCACTGTGTGTGTGTGTTGTGTGTGTTTGGGGTTGGGGTGAGTTAGACAGATTATCAAAGGTTGAGTTATTTGACTGATGATGATATGTGTATTCATTTGTGATGCCTCTTAAAGCTGAAAGTCTACAAATGTGTATCTACAACAGAATATGAACTTCATGAGACAAATAGTATGGTATTAAAAATACAGCCTTTAGGGTCAGACGGACATGGAATCAAATTTAGTTCTTTTCCTTATTATGAAAATGACCTCAGGTGGGTTGCTTAAAGCCCATTTCTTGCCCTGGCTGGTGTGGCTCAGTGGATTGAGTGCCGGCCCACAAACCAAAAGGTCACTGGTTTGATTCCCTGTGAGGGCACATGCCTGGGTTGCAGGCCAGGCTGTGCGAAAGGCAACTGATTTCTCTTGCACATTGATGTGTCTCTCCCTGTCTTCCTCCCTCCCTTCCCCTCTCTCTAAAAATAAAAAATAAAATCTTTTTTAAAAAAAAACAACCATATATAGAATGGGGAACAGTTCCTCATGGAGCTGTGTCCACTGAGATGATCATTATTGAGACTGGTACTTTGTATGTGATTTATAAATAAAAACAATAATTATTCAACCGCATGCCTTATTTCCTGAGCTGGGGTGTACGTGTATGGTTATCGCTTTTTGATTGTGCATGTGGCTGAGGGCCTGGGGGTAGCCTGTCCCAGTACCTTTTTCCAGGTTAGAAAGATGCTGGCTCTCAGGCCTCGGGTGTGGACCCTGGGCTTCCTGTCAGCAGCGTGGTGTCTTGGGGTGTCCAGTGCGGGTGTGCTGCTGTGTGCCTGTTTGTGCTCAGAGGCCCGGCTGGTGCTGGTGCAGGCGTGTTTGGGGTGGTGGTAATTACTGGGATGGCCCAGCCCTAATGAGTGTGATCTCGTTACACTCTCACCGCCTCTAATGGAGCTAACCTCATTTCACAGCCATTAGAGATGGAGATGAGGCCCCGCCCCCTGGCCCCACCAGCTGCAGCTCTTTCAGCCCTGGTCACATTCTGTCCCTCCTGCTCACAGTTTCCCCAGTCCACTTCTTCTTCCCCATGTTCTTTCTGCTCCTCCTTCCAGGCTTCCCTTTCCTGCGCCCCATTGTTCTCTCCCCTTCCCTCCTCTTTCTGCATCTCCCATGTCTCTCCTCTCCTCCATCCCTGGTCCCTCTTCCTTCTGCAGGTCTGTCTGTCTTCCCCATCTCCATTTCCCTTTCCCTTCTCTGTGCCCCTCCCCCGCCCTTCTCTGCAGCTCTCCCTCCCCTCCCCCAAGTTGCCCCTTCTGGCCAAAGGACAAATCTCAAGAGGGAAACCAGGAAAGACAAACAAGGAGCAGTGACTTCATTATTGTCGTTAATTTGCCACTTCAGTTCCTCCCACAAGGGTCAAAGCCAGCAGCACAGCTTGAACTCAGGACTGACAAGGAGACTGAGTTGCCTGCCTTTGCTCTGTTCGGCCTCTCCCACAAACACACGTCGTCGTTGTCGTCCTCCTCCTCCTGGCCTTCATTTCCCGACAGGGGCTCAGGCTCCCCGGTTCCTCTCTTCCAGTTTGTTCCCACTCCTCTAGCCTACCGCCCACCCCCTTTTTCATTTAAATTGTGGCCTTCTCTCTGGCTCTCTCCCGGCTGGAAGTCACATGGTTTTTACTTTAGACTCCCTCTTATTGTCATCCTCTGCCTGTCTGGCTTCTCCCGCTCCTCTCTGCCCCATCCACCCTGAACCTCTTTCTGGGCCTTCCCTTTCGTCCCTCTTCCCAACCTCAAGTGCACTCCTTTCCCTAAAGCACCAGGATTTAACTCTAGGTTTCAGAAACCACGTAGCCCGAAAAAGCTGGAGACGGGAGGAAGAAGGTATGGCCTTCCAAAGTAGGCCAGTGATACAGAACATGGAAGTGGCTGGATAGAAAGGAAGACAACTGCAATGCCAGGGGAAGCAGCAGAATCCAGACTCGACACACTGGGCTCCAGACGAACAGCTTCCCAAGACCAAGAGGAAAAGGGGGACAGAGCCAGAGGCCCTTGGGCTTGAGACTGAGGTGGGGGGTGGTCACAAACAAAACAAGGAATGAAAAATTTGAGCCTGGAAATGGCATTTATGCCATTGTTTCCTCAGGGAAACAATCTAATACTCCTGTCCCACCCTCTGCCCTCCTTCACTGAGAAGCCAAATGACTGGCAATTGACTCTTGACCTTCGGCCCAATCCCAGCCCCAAGGGGAGAAGCCGAGGGTAGTTGGCTGTGACTGGAGGCACTAGGGAAATGCCCACACATGAAGTAAAAATTTCTGACCCACACCCACCCCCCCGGCTCCACACGTCAGCATGCTAACAGGACCAGATGCTGCATACCTATACCCTCTTCTCTCCAAAGAGCTCTCGCTACTTATGTCCTGCTAATGAGCGCCGTTCCAGTGGGTTGCCCTGCTGTGATTTCAAGGCTGGGACCGTTGCTTTAATCCCATATTCCTGCCCAGACACCGAGGCCAGCTCCTGTTCTCTCATTTGACTGAAAAAAAATGTTTTTAAAGAGGTGCTAAGCTGTCTCAGGAGAAATTAGAAAAAGATGTCTTCTTCCAGGTGTATGCAGTTAACATGCCAGTAGTTCAGCTTGGTGACGTGAAAGTAGGTGAACCTCTGCCCTGTCACCCTTCACAACTATACACAGAGTTCCTGGTTTCGTTCCTACATGACGGGGCCAATGGGATTATCTCAGAGTGCTGGAAGGCACCTCTAAATCTTTTGCTCTTGTCTCACCAGCCTGGGGTGGAGAACTGGTGGGCAGGTGTCCTCTGGGACTTTCCCCAGAGAGGCAAGGGTCTCTGGGAAAGTGAGTGGTGGGATGACTGAGAAGCCAGAGAAGAAAGATGGAAAAATCAATGAAATGAGTTTCTAACGGTGAGGTAAAGGACCGCCGTGTCGACAGCCTGTCGCCTGCTGCAAAATATGAGTTGCCTAAGTCCATGGCAGCTGCTGACAGTGCATCGAGCTCTCACTGTCCTCCCTTCAGGCCCCTGCCCACCAGCCCCTTCTCCAGCTGCCCTGGCCTTTCTTATTATAGCCTCTAGGGCTCCCAGCTCACTCACACTCTTCCTGTCCTTCTCAGCTCATTCAGGGTCTTTTTTCACTGGTCACCAGAGGAACAGGACAGGTTACGGTCCCTGACTGGGTACATCTCTCTTCTTTATGGCTTCTGTGTATTTATACTCTCCCTCTGTCTGCGGATTTTACTCAGAGTTGTGGTGAGCTCTGCATTTCTTGCCTCCCCCTCTTCTCCTAGATACCCCCGAGCTCATTCAACAGCAGGCAGGCAGTGTCAAAGCCATCCCTCACAGGGTTCCTTACACCCAGGCCTGTGCTTCTTTCCGCCTTTAGGCCCAGTTGGCCAACACTGACTTCCTTGTAATTGCCTGAATTAGGGCAGGGTGTTTAGGATGGGCCTGGTATTGATTTGTGAACTCTTTATTTGTGACCAATGTATAAATATGGGCATGACCGATTCAATTGTAGTTTCATGATTGGGGATGGGGTAGGGCAGGCATGCTACTCGGAATTCAAATCTGCTCACTCCGTCTTTGGAAATAACTCTCAGCCTTTTCTGGAAAGCACCGTCTTTCTCTGTCCTCCTCTGCATCTTCCTCTTGGGCTCCTAAGACTGTTCATTCATGTTTTCCTCCCATTATCTCTGTAATGACTCCCCAGATCAGCCCCTAGAGTCCACCCTGGCTGCCTCCAAGTGAGCTGCCAACCCAGTCTGCCCTCTCAGATCTCACTGTTGCTCAGTTAACTCTCCTCCAACCCCTTTCTCCAGTTTCTGATTTCCCAGCTTACCCATTATGCAGGCACAGGCCTGAAGGGTGGGGTGAGAGGAAGGCAAGCAACTCTTTCCCTTAGCCTCTTCTTATTAACTCAACATTTGATCAACAGACATTTACTAAGCATCTTCTGTGTGACAGACACCATCCTAGGTGCTGGAATCCAGAAACTAGACAGATGCAGCCCCTGCTCATACAGCCATCAGTGCTAACCTGGGGTCTCTCACCGGACAGCTTTGTCTAGCTGACGCAGAGTCCCATTTTTTTTTTTCTCTCTTTCTCTACAGTCAAATTCCACTATGCCCTCTGGCAATTCAGAGCCCTTCCCTTTTCTCTATTCCAGCATCAGTTTACACTTTCACACAGCTCTGATCCCTGCTCTTCTGTATATACAGCTCCAGTCTCCATTCCTAAACCCAAAGAGGTGCATTGTACATTTTTGATAAGTCTCCTCCCTGCTCACAAAGCCTTTCTTTCACATTCTGTAACTGCCTTTTTTACTTCTCTTCTTTGCCTGCCTTTCAGTCCTACCATCCCATTCTCCGTGTCCCTGTCTCCCCAGGTTCCTTCCTCTTGCTCCTGCAGGCCCTAGCAAACCTCGGGCACTCAAAAACAAGACCTCATTCTGAGCTTGGAACAGCTCCAGGAAGGCAAGGTCAAGCTACCAGACCCAGAAATCCTAGATTTGACTCAGGCCCCAGCCCAGTTAATGTACAGCTCCCCAGCAAAGCAGCAAGTTGTTCCTCTATAGGTTTCAAGGTAACACCAGCTGCTCTGACATCATGGAGGGAGGAACCCTGTCAGGTTGCCAAGGCAACACCAACAATTTATGACATCAGAGGCTTGAGGTCTTTGGTTCTCAAGGGGCTAGAAAGATTCAAGTTCCTGTCAGCTAAAGTAAATAGGAATTCTACTTTTTCATGTCTTTGCTTGTGTTCCCCTGGCTTGGGAATGAAATGCAAAGGCCTTTGGTGGGATATTGAGTGATCTGGCCAAAGCAATGAATGCTTGTGAGGCTCTCGCTCCCTTTCTCTTCACTAGATAGCTCTGCTCGCTCTCTCTCCCCTCCTTTGGCATCTCCCTCTCTTTTGGGGCTTCGCCCAGTGGTATTTCTGCTCTGCCCTCTTTCCAAATCACCCTTCCTGCAGCGCTCTCCTTGCGCTGTGTCCTTCTCACACCAGAGGCATTTGTTTCCTTTGATACTTCACCCTCTCCTCTTTCCCCCTCTGTACAGCTCTGATCTGCTCCAGCACTCCTTGTTTGCCTTCCATTTACCTTCTTTGTACCACATTCATTCTCCAATTCCTCCCTTCCCCCACTTTACCACTGTATTCATTTCATAGTGCTTTTTCTGTTGACTTCCTCTTTAGGAATATTCTATTATTTCTCTCCTTTTTTCCTTCTGTATCACTATTAAATCATTTTTTAATTTCATTCTCCTAGTTTCTCATTAATCACCCTTTGGTTCCTCCCCTGCCTCTCATTCCGCATGGATTTTCTTCCTTTCCTTTGCACAGTCCTCATGGCATGCATTTTTCTACCCCACACATTTATTGCAGCCAGCCTCTCCTTCCTTTCTGTAAATCTATTCATCTCTGAAATCTTCCATTTTCTTTCCATATCTACCTCCTCCTTTTACCCTTCCAAGCTCAGGATATCTGGAAAAACAATGATGGGCTTAAAACAAGGTAAACTTTTTAGACTCTTTATCCACCTTTCTCATTCTTTAGGCTGAGAATCTAGCCCCCTGCATAAGATAGCTTCTGTCATGCTAATGAAAACTGACTCCAAAAGAAATCATGCTGAGTCCAAACATGATAATACCAGGGCTGCAGGATGAAGAACTGGAAGGTGAAGAAGCCACTAGAATAAACTGAAGGATAAGGGGCAACCAAACAGGGTGGAGCTCAGAGTCCTAGAGAATGTCCCCTTCCAAAATCATAGTTGACAGTTAACAGACATAATGGCCCTGACTGATGAAGGGGTTATATGCCCCTGGAAACCCATTAAATTGATTTCTTGGCCTGTTTATGTGCCTTCAGAAACCATACTCCCAGCCTCTCCCAGACCCTTGCTCTCTGTTACCTTCTGCGGCTGGAATTAAAATGCTGGATGAGAGGCTAAGAGATAAAAGGAACTTAGGGTAACCAAGGAGAAAAGGTAGAAAGACCACAGATTATGGAAACAAAGGTGGAGAATAGGCAAGGGAGATCATGAGAGCCAGGGATGGAAAAAAGGCGGTGAAACAAAATGGGGAAACGAAAAAATAAACAATGGTAAAGTGAGGACAGGGAGGAAAATCAAGTCTGCAAGAGGTCTGTGGTGGGGAGCTCTGGGAGAGGCAGATGACAGGGGACCAGAGGTGAGGGCCTGATCAGGGAAGAGAAGCACATGGCAAAGGGGACAGTCAACAATGCTAGCAAGTTCCAAAGCCTTCCGGTGAAGGTGGAAGTGGAGGCTGTCCTGGCCATGCTGAAAGGACACTGGAGTCCTTGGGGGAAACATGTCTGCTCCATCTCTTGACTCTTTCAGGCCCCCGACCAGAGACCACCACAATCATGACTGATAAGCAAACTCCAAAGTACCCTGAAAAGGCCAGAGAAATCCAGAGACCCCGAAGGAGAGGGCATGTAGTCCTAGGGAACAGTTGGGCAGCCAAGGCATGACACATAGTGACAGGAACACACAGGGAGAGGATCACTTGGACAGGAAAAATCACATGCAGAGACACTGACATACAGACCCAGAGAGAAATGGGTGGGGAGAATGAATGAGGTGAAGAATGGCAAAATCAAGAGGCAGGGACACATGGGCAGGGATCAGCTGGGCTACAGGCACAGCGAGACGACGCGAGGTCAAGTGCTCAAAAATGATAGGGCTACTCGAGAGAGAGGGGCAGACACAGCGAATGGAGACTTAGGGGGCCAGGAGAGACACGCTTCACCTTGAATGGAGCAGCGGCCTCCCCTCACCTCGCACCTTTCCAAAAACAAACAACCCCCACCCCCACGAAGATCGAAGATTAAGGGTATCCACATCCCCTCCTACCCACCCCCATCCACAGCGCGCTAGCCCTTCCATCAGCCCGCTCGCCTGCCGAGATTTCGCCCCATCCCGTTGCCGGCGGGGGGCCGCCAAGACCCAGGCCCCTCCGGGCTGACAGCTCCGAGCCCTCGCACTCACCCGGCCTCCCCTTCCCTCCGGGATCCCTGCTCCCCGCACAGCTCGGCGCGGTCCGTCTGGGCTCTCGTTACCCTCCGTCTGTCCGGCTGGCTCCCAGTCCAGCCTCGATGCCTTTCCCTTCCCCGTCTCTCCTCCACCCCTGCATCTCTCTTCCCTCATCCCCGCTCGCAAGCCCTCTCCCTCCCCCACCCCTGCCCCTCCTTCTCCACAGGCTCCAGGTCTGTCGGTCCGTCCGTCCGTGTCCCCTCCCCCAGCCCCTTCCCGTCCCTCTGCGTGCCCTCCAGCGGCAGTCTCCGCGAGCCTCGTCTCCGCTCCGTCTCAAGCTTCCAAAGAGCAAGGAAGGGAAGAGAAGGAGAGGAGAGGGAAAAAAAAAAAAAAACAACCCAGCAGCATCGGAAATCGATGCACTTACACCTCAGCTGGAAGCAGGGACGGGAGTCGAACCGCGGCCGCCGAGCAGCGCGAGGCGGGGAGGGGAGGGGGCGGCTCTTGGAAGGGACTTCTCCGATGTGTTGATTCCTTTTTTTTCCCCTCCTCCTCCCTCCCTCCAGCGCTCACTCCGGGGCGTCGGGGACGGAGATGGAAAAAATAAATAAATAAATTCACGGCGGTGAGGGAAGTGAAGGAAAATAATCAATGCTATTTGGCTGCGGCTGAAGTGTTTTCCCGGCTTCGTGAGGGGCTTTCCATTGATTCACCCAGGGCACTCGCTCGCTCCCTGCCTCCTCCTCCTCGCCCACCTCCTCCTCCTTCTCCTCCTACTCCTCCTCGCCCTCACTCCTCCGCCTCTTTCCACTGGCTGGAATCGAGGCGTCCCACACAATGGAATAATCAATACCCAGGCGCCCGGGGCGGCCCCACTGAGCAGGTGCAGCGGACCGCCCGCCGCGGTGAATGCTGGGAGTTGTAGTCCGTTCGCCCCCGCCAGCCAGCCCGCGACGAATCCAACAGCCTCGCGGAATCGTGGGCTGCACCCCAGCCCACCGCCCGGCCACCTGCTCGACTCTGGCGCCAAGTCCAAGCCGGTGCCTGCAAAGAGGACAGGTTCCTCCACTTCCTTCTGCCTACAGAAACCATACGTGTGTTTTAAGCCATGTCTAGAGCAAGCCCTGGCTTCTGCCAGCTTCCCAGAGCCGCCTGAGACCTCTGTTTTTCCACTCCCTTCTTCCTGCGTTATTAGTCCTCCTTCCTTATTAGTCCTGCTTCCTTCCAACTGGGTACTAGAACCTTCTTTTTCACCGCGATTACTCTGAAGTCTCTCTCCTCCACGCTGTCACACACAGAACGCCCAGAGTTGGGGGGAGGGGAGATTCTGGCTTCTGGGGCTCATCTTCAGTTTATCAACTCATAAGCTCTTCTATATTCTAATAACAATAATGGCTAAGATTTATGGAGTGCAAACAGAGACAGTTCCAAGTTTACATATATTAACTTATTTAATCCTTACAACTAGTCCTCATTTTACAGTTGGGGAAACTATGGCACAAACAAGTTAATTAGCTGGCCCAAGGTCACATGGTGGGTCAATAAGTGGCAGAGCCAGGATTCAAACCTCAGTGGTCTAGCTCCAGAGCCCACATTTGCTGCTGTAGCCTACTACTCTTAAAAAAGAAAAACAAAACAAAACAAAATAAAACAAAAAACCCTGTCGTTCACAGGAAAAAAACAAAGGAGAAACCATCATTTGGAATCTCTACTATGACAGTTTGTTATTGAATCCTCACATAACTGTGAGGCAGTCCACATTTTGCCAATGAGAAAATAGAGGTTTAGGGAGGGGGAGTAGCTTGCCAAACACCAAAAAGTGAAGCTGGGCGTTAACCCCAGGTCCGTCTGGCTCTGAAGTCTGGTCTTTCCTTTCTATTAAGCTGCTGCCTGTGCCCACTGGGATTGGATTTTATCAGGGAAGAGATTAGGTCTTCTTCCCCGGGACAACAAAATTGAAAAGCAAAGGACAAATGGAAAAGCAGACCAGTGAGAGGAGTTAGGTTGTGGGGTCCCTCCACTTGCTACCCATTGCATGGGGCGGGGTGGGGGCGATGCATCCAAGACATTCCAAATGTAAAATACCATGTCTGTAAACCAGTATCTTCCCCACAATATTTACCATAGGTCATGTGTTTTCAGAAATGTCCGCGGGAGAGGGCAGGTGTTGAGAACCTGGCACTGCTCACCAGTCATTTAGAAGGGGGGCCATGAATTGGTAAGCGCCACCGCTCCTCAGCAAGCTACCAGATCCAGAGCATCAGACGTACGGTTGACCCCTCCAGGTATAAGGAGGGTTCCTTAGTTTGTCCCAAAGCAGTCAAAGGACCACCCCCATGTCTTTCTGTATTTTAAATGACCGTGAGTATTTCTCCTACTGACAAAGCCTGCCCAGGGACCACTGGAAACTCAGTGACAAACTCCTCTGCCTGGCACTCAAGGCCTTTCCCAACTGTATTTCTAGCCTCATCTTCTACACTGGCCAGGTGCTCTCCAGCTTCTGGGTCTTTGTTCAGGCTGTTCCTGTCTCCATCTCCGTCCCCAGCTGTTGAAATTCCATCACGTCTTTAGTTCCCATGGGAAACATCATTTCTTCCTCGGAAAGTTTCCCACCCACCCTTACCCTCAACATTAATGCCAGGATGTATTAAACCCCTCTAAAACTCGAGAATACGAAACTGGTCTGAGTTATGCTTTCCGCCACCCCCACCCCCTCCCCCGCCCAGCCCATTACCAGTGGCCTGCATTTAGGGGGCCGCCCTAATAGTCAATGAAATACATGCCGGACAGTGTCTGAATGAGCTTTGCATTCTGGGCCCATTTGCTTATGGGGCCTCAGCTCCTCCCACCCTACTCGCCTCACAGCCCCAGTTCAACTTTAGATAGTGTCTCTCTGGTACTAATCACAGCTTTCCTGTCACCATAGCAACCGTAGGGGATGGGGAAGCAAAGCCTCCTTATGGAACTACATCTCCCATAATGCGTCCAGGCCCCAGGGTGTCAGGTACAGCCTGAAGCCCGAGACCTGGGCCGACACCGGGATGCCAAGAAAGTTTGGAGTTGAGGAGCAGAGCTTAGAGGGACGGCCTTGTTCCGGGCCCACCGCGGAGATCCTGGCCTCTTAAAACCTAGCAGGCCTGTCGGGCTGGCCTGCACGTGGCACCATTACATCAGGCCTAATATGGCCGCTTGCGGTGGAATTGTCCGGGTGCGCGGAGCTGGGCCAAGGTCCGGGGCCAGCGACTGTTCCCGGCATTCCTCGCGGGAGTGGCGTGGGCTCTCGTCCCCCATCTCCAGGTCCCGCGAGAGGAAGACTCTTAGGGCTTTGAGGTGAGACCCGAGGCTCCGCTGGACCGCGCTGTTGCTGAGAAGGGTTGTGTCGGGTGGGGCCATCCCCGGCAGTGAGCCACCAGACTTCCAGAGTAACAAGGTGTAGAGAGGAATGTTGAAAGGACACCAGCCGCGCGGCCTGCTTTCGAGAGCCCTTTGGATTCAGTAAATCATCGGCGGTGCAAGGGATATCACTGGAGACCTGCCTCTGCTGCAGTCTTAAAACATCTGGCGGGGGCCTTCCATCACTGAGGCAGGGAGAAAAGGCTGCAGCACCAACAGAGAGCTTTGTGACAGTGTGTGTGTCTCGTAGGTGTTTCCAGGGGTAAGAGTGGGGGGTTCTTTGCTGAGCTGGTACCCTGCAAGGCTGAGCACCCTTGGGAGCTCAGCAAAGGTTTGTTGATTGATTGCAGGTAATATGGCCCAGGGCTTGATTGAGGTGGAGCGAAAGTTCGTTCCTGGGCCAGAAACGGAGAACCGGCTGCAGGAGTTGGGAGGCACCCTGGAGCACCGGGTCACCTTCCAAGACATCTACTTTGACACCCCTGAGCTGAGTCTCATGCGGGCTGACCACTGGCTGCGACAGCGAGAAAATAGTGGATGGGAGCTCAAATGTCCTGGACCAGCAGGTGTCTCGGGACCCCACACTGAGTACAGGGAACTCACAGATGAGCCTGCAATTGTGACCCAGCTCTGTGAAGTGCTGCAGGTTGAGGTCCTGAGAGCTGGGGGTGTGACTGCTGTGTTGGGCCCACTGAGGCTGCAGGAAGTAGCTAGTTTTGTGACTAATCGTAGTGCCTGGAAACTGGTGTTACCCAGAGCTGATAAAGAAGAGCCTCCGCTCAGGGTGGACCTGGATACAGCTGACTTTGGCTACGCTGTCGGTGAAATAGAGACCCTGGTACAGGAGAAGGCTGAAGTCCCTGCTGCCTTAGAGAAGATCGACGAGCTCAGCAGCATGCTTGGTGAGGCAGACAGGCTCCTCTGTGCTTTCCCTGTTCCTCTTCTGGATGTCCCTCTTCTGGATGTTCTAGGCCAGTTAGTGGGGAAGAGTCTTGGGGTTATTTCTCCAATGCAATTGTTTTAGCAGTTTTCTCCAAGACCCAGTTTGCTTAGGGCTCTATCACATCCTGTTGCCTCTTTTGCAGTAGCTGTCTAGTCTAGATTTAACTCTTCCAACCATCTCTAATCTTAGTCGTTCTACCTCATTTAGTTCTCATACCTCTAGGACACATTCCAGGTGTCCTTCAGTTCCATTTGTCAGTTCTCTGCTTCAGTCCTTTAATCCAGTCTTCCTTCCCCCAACTCCTATCCCTCTATTTTTACAACTACCTAGATCTTCATTTCATTTGTCCTATTAGCTTTGAGTAAAAGGTAATAATGTTGTATTTGTGGGACAGACAGTGGGGCAAGCATTGGCAGATTTTTTGTTTGTTTGTTTTCCCAGGCTTAGTGCCCTTGTAAACAGTTCATCCACACAAGTATGGGATTGTGTATCCCATGGGGTCTTACAGCCGTTCTCACCTCCTCCACGAACATACACCGAGCTCTCTATTATGTGCCCAGCATGCTGTCAGGTCATGCCAGCCAATAAGACACTGGCTTATCATGTCTCCACCACAGGCTTGAATTCTATGTGTATCTCACACCATGGCTATAGCTGCCTCTCCCCTTTTCTTTCTGCATTCCTCGGTTTCTCTTTCTCTCTTTTTTGCATACCTGGGTTTCTCTCTGTATGCATCTCTGCATGTGCTTCATTAACAAGCTAATGAGCTTTGGCCCACCTAGATGGACTTTAATCTTGATTGGGGGACAGGAGCAATAACTGAAATGAATTAAGCCCTGGCCGGGTAGCTCAGTTGGTTAGAGGTTTGTTGTGATATGCCAAGGTTGTGGATTTGCTTCAGTCCTCAGTCAGGGCACATAAGAATCAAGCAATGAATGCATAAATAAGTGGAACAACAAAAATCAATGTTTCTCTTTTTCTAAAATCAATAAATATTTTTTTAAGTTAAAAAAAAAAAGAAATGAGTCAATACACGGGCACCCCTGTTTTCATGGTGCCCGAGTGCCCCTTCACCATTTCTCCTTGCTGCAGGAGAAGTTCTCATGCTAGGCTTCCCAGAACCATTCCTGCCTGAAGTGGCCCTTTTAAGCCCCACGTCCACAGGCCAATCAGCGAGTGGGCTGGTGGGTTACACAAGATGGTTGGACGGTGTTCAGTGTACCACTGTTGCCCTGGAAACAACTTGGGGGTCTGGCAATATGTAGACTCAAAGCATTTGCAGCTCTGTCTGGTTCTCTCCTTATTCTTTTGCCTGTAGGTGTGCTGGCACAGGAGAGGGCGCCTGCCAAGCTGATCATGTACTTACAGCGCTTCCGGCCTCAGGACTATCAGCGCCTGCTAGAAGTACACAGCTCCAGAGACAAGCCACAGGAGGCTAAAGGATGCTGACAGCAGCCTGGACTAGGGTGTCACTTCCTCAACAACAGGGAAGAGAGCTCAGCGCAATGGAGTTAACGCCTTTGCTCACTGTGCCCGTTCCCCTGCTCCCCTTTCCACAGTGACTCCACTCTCACCAGGTCCGTCTGTTCCTTCACCCGACCCTGCCCTTCGTCGAGCCCTCCCAGGCTGCATTCTCTCCCTCATCCGTCAAATGCAATCTGTGGGCCGCCCCTCTCCCCTGGCCGCTAAGCAGCCTCCATTGATTTCCGCTCGTGTTTATAGGATTTCCACTTAGCCGTGATCAGTAGTTAAGCACAGGAAAATCCCTTGCCACCCCCCTCCCTTGGTCGATGCCATTGATTCTGCCAGCGGCTTCTAAACCACCTTACAGCTGAGTTAGAGACAAGGGGAGGCAGCAGGGATTTCCCGCCTTGGGACCGGGGGAATAGCCGCAGGTTGGGAAATGGATGGGATTCCCTGTTGGAAATCCAGAGATTCTGGTTTGATCTTGCCACTGTGCCCTGCTCCAGCCAGGATGGTAGAGTGCCTCTTGTGGGGTCAAATTTGTTCCCCAGCGTGGAGAGGGATAGAAAGAAAACCTCCTTTGTTGAAACAGGTTCCTAAGGCCAAGGAAAAATACATACTTCATGCTGACTTTTCCTTGCTGTTATTCATATATGTTTTCTACCTCAAATATACACAAATATGACTTTTCCCCCTTAGGCTTTATTGGGCTTTCATTATTTGTGGGAGAAGGGGGCAGCCCTCCCACCTCCTAGTTTTCGGAGTGGCAAGCGCAGGACCAGAGCGCCATCTACTGGTAGTTCTCAGATGTCGGGTTCAAGTAGCTGGGAACCCAGGGGTTTGGGACACCACAGAATTTCAGGCTGAGTGGAGGCCAAGTTACTGCCATGTCTCCACAGGCAAGTTGTTCACCTCAAAAATCTCCTGCACCGACTGGCCAAAGTGGTTGTAGGTGAGGCGCAGCTTTAACCGCAAGGGTGCCTGGGAATAGGAGAGTGGAGACCAGGGTTAGCACTGATGACTTCTCCCTTCCCTAGGACTTCTCCACAGGGGCTCTGGGAGCTCACCTTGTTAGGATTGAGGATCTGGAGGAGCTGGGTCATTGGAAGGCCACCCTGAGCTGGAACTGTGTCCCCACTGGGGGCCTGTAGCTGCAGCTGGAAACTCTGAACATAGGAGGTTGGGGCAGAGCTAGTGGGTCCAGGCAAGCCCTGCACACCCAATAGTTTCAAACCTCTTCCCATAACTCCCCAAGAGTTTGTCTCTGCATGTCACTCCCTTCTCATCTCATTCCCACCCACCTCCTCTATTTAGTGGCCTTTTCTCCTGGTGTGTCCAGGCCACCTCTGAATCCTGGTCTTCTACAAACCTTGGGCACAGCGGCCTGGCAAATGAAGTGGGTGACATCACCCTCTGAGGCGTTGGTAGCGGTGACAGTGATTAAGAGCAAAGCAGGGGTCCCAGGGGGTCTAACAAAAGACAGATTCAGCTGTAGTCCTTCACGCTCAAACACTTTGAGACTTGGGATGGGAGCTAGAATAGGAAGAGAGAAGCAGCTTACTGTATGGGCCAAAGATGGGTCCATTCATTTATTCAACAAAAATTAAGCTGAGCACCGATCAGGTGCAGAGCACTACTTGAGACGTTAGTGACAAAGTGGACAAGAAGTTGGAGCTGACAGTCTAGTTAGGGGAGAGAATAAACAAGAAAGCAAGATAATCACACTCTGTAGTTGGTGCTAAAAGGAAATAAACTCGGCCAGAATAACTGGGAGGAACTAACTAAAATAGAAGTGGAAGGGGAAGTATCTGACATTTTAGCTGAGTCTTTTGACATTTTAGCTGAGGCTTGAAGAATGAGAATAAGCGTCATTTGATGTGCTGGGGAAAGAATGTTCCATGTAAAAAGAACATGAATTGCCAAGGGCTTGAGGTGAGAGGGTCTGAGGAGCTGAGAGGGAGCCAGTGGAATGAGTAGTAGGAAAGCATATGAGAAGGGCTGGAGGGGAAGCAGGGCCCGCAGGCCAGGGTAAGACATCTGGAACATCCCTGGCTGGTGTGGCTCAGTGGATTGAGTCAGCCTGCAAACCCAGGGATTGCTGGTTTGGTTTTGGGTCAGGGCACATGCCTGGGTTGTGGGCCAGGTCCCCAGTTGGGGGCATGCGAGAGGCAACCACACGTTGATATTTCTCTCCCTCTCTTCCTCCTTTCCTCCCCTCTCTCTAAAAATAAATAAATAAAATTGTTTAAAAAAAAAAGACATCGAAGGGTGTCGAGGAAGGGACTACATGATCTAATGAACATTTTTACTGACTACGACGGGGATGTGATGGGGGCACGCAGCAGAGAAGAGGGTACCTAAACCTCAGTCCTTGGCTAAGGAGAAGGAGCACATTCCTAATCCCCCACACCCAAGACATCTCCCTTTTACTGACGCTTACCTGGGGCTGGGGGAGCACAGGGAAAGTCCAGCAGGTGTATTAAAGTGCCTTCTGGGGAGGGATCCAGAGTGGCAGGCTGCTGGGCATCCCCAGGAGTGCCATCCAGGAGATCTAACAGATCCGAGAGCTTTGAGTCCTGGGGGACAGGGCAGAAGGACCAGGGCTAGGAATGGAAGCCTGCCCAAGTCCTCTTTCCCCCCAGGGACTTCTGGTCTTACCTGGGGATCTGTGGAGACAGGGGCTGTTTCTTTGCTGTCCTTTGCTTCCTCATCAACCTGAGGGCCACCTCGTTCCACAAGAGGCATCTTTTCTAGGATGGCAGCCCTGAGGATGGAATACAGGTGTGTCCTGGGTGGAGGCTGCGCTTTTCACAAGGGGCATGTGGGAGGAGGGGTAAGAGCATGGAGAGCCCTGAGCACACGGTGGTTTGGAAGCGCCCCTCTGATTGCTCAGATGGCACACTCGGGTGGCTGCTGGTTTTCAGATGAGCAAGGTCTGGAAGCCAGCTTAGCTTCAATGGACTGTGGGTCAGAGGCTCTGACTGTGGACGAGGAGGGCACATGTGAGGTTGAGACCCTTGTGCACAGAAAGGGACTTCAGGAAGAGGACGTTTGGAAAGAGGGCAGGGGTTTGGGTCATGTGCTGTGGCAGAGTGCCTGTCGCACCTCATGTGGTCGTACTTCTGGAAGAGCGTGTTGTACTCCACAGCCCGCTGTTGCAGTTCCGTGTCGAGGCAGCTTCCATAGATGGACACCACCTGGCGGATGCGGCTGGGCCACAGGGTAGTGTGTGAGTGGGAATGGCAGTCCGCCTTGCCCTTCAATTCCATGATGTGGCAGAGAAGGGAGAGGCCCCACAGAGCAGGGAGATACCCATGATACTTGGCTCAAAAGGAAGAACCTAAGGATGGCGGGCGGGTGGGGGCGGCAGTGTGCTTGGAGAGAAACTCAGAAATGGTGGGCACAGTGAAAGGACATCTCTCACTGAAGGCACCAAGAAGAGGGTCTCTGGGAGGGGCTGGGACCCCTTCTTACTTGTTGTCCCCACGAAGCCGAGTGCTAAGCTTCATGAGGGCTGTGAGGGCGTATCCTCGGGTGGCTGGCAGGGACATATGGGACTGTAGCACCCTTTCCAGTAATGCCAACACCTCTTCTTCCTCCACCTTTGCGGGGGTTGAGGGGCACAGGTAGTGACCCTGGGGCCAGTCCTGCCTCCCCTGACAAGTCCCTCCTCAGTTTACCCTCAATGCAGGTCTCACCTGAAGTGGTTCGGTTTCCTCACAGCTCCCCTCCAGCAGGTCCCCGTATTCCCCAATGCACCAGGCTGCCACTTGCACCAGTGGTTGCTGCATGGGAGAAGAAACATGCTGGGTCAGTGTCTGGATCCCCTCCCCACTTCCAGACCCTGTGACATCCCTTTAGGCAGTGCAGAGATGGCGGGGTTTGCAGAGGTGGGGAAAGGGAAGGCTCTTCGCAGAAGGAGCAGTTATAATTTGTTCCCCAGCTGTCCTGGCTCCTGGGCTTCCTCTGACCTCTGGTGGCCAAGCATCAGAACTACATGGCCTGACCACAATGGGTGCAGGGCAGATGAAATGAGGGTCCCTCCCTTGAGAAGGGGGTGGATGGTTTCCGTCCATCCCACTTAATATGGAAAGGGGACTATAGCTACTGGCTGGCATCCGTTAATTCACTCAGCATTTAGGTAGTAATAAAACCTAATACATGCAGAAAGAGCTTTTACTGATCTCATTTGATCTACAAAACAGCTCAGGGGAGTGGGTAGGGTGCAAAGCCGAGTGCTCTGAGCACAAAGAAAGTTAAATTAGTCATCTGGTTATACAGCCAGTAGGTACCAAAATCAGGACAGAAGTCCAAGAGTTCTCACGAAAAACAGGGCTCTGTCCTTGAGTGTCTTCTCCACTAAGGAGACAGTTGTGACTGAGGGGGAAAACTCTTGGGAACCAGAGGCAAGGAGCCTGAGCCTGGGTGGTGGGATCCTTACCTGGGAGATGTCCTCTGTCAGGGCACGGTAGAGGCGGCGCACAGAGTAGGCGTGTAGCTCCTGGGCCCCGCTGATCAGCTGCGTCAGGTTGGCCACTGCGTCATCCCGAACATGGGCACCCGCCTGAAGCAGTGAATATGGCCAAGTCAGTGTGGTGTTCAGTACACCCACTCCCACCCGGCTCTCAGACCAGTCCCGGCCTCACCGTTGTCAGCACTTGCAGGATGGTGTCTATGTGCCATCGCTTGGTTGGGGCAAACCTAGGCAACATAGGGCATTTCAGCCCGCCCCAGCATGGACCCTCCCTAGATTCTACGGTCTCTGCCTCCAGGGCACCTGTCACCTCACCTCTCTGCTGCCAGCAGGATGCCTGAGGCACAGTCTGCCCGTAGATCAAGGGGGCAGGACTCCAGAAAGCTTTGAAGCTCTTGTATCATGGCTCGCACGTTGGAGCTGTTCACCAGAGCCAGGCTCAGTTCCAGGGCTCGCCTGGCAGGAGAAAGATGTGTGGTCTATATGAGGTAGCCTCGGCCCTCCCCTTCCCCGGGCACCTGCCTCCTAGTCCCCTTACTCCAGCTGCTCTGAGCTGGCCCAGGTCTTGGTCACCAGGAGCTGGGCCCTCTGTCTTGCTCACCGGCTGAGGGAGACGTCAGGTTCCCGAAGACATTCCACCACAGTGGGTCGGTGTCGCTGGACCGCACTGTGATCAGACTGCACCAGTCGCAGCAATGACGTCAGGGCTACATACCTGGACAGAATGGGAGAGGCCCCATCATGCCATGGCCGGCAGCCCCTCTCCCTGCACCGTTCTGCCCTGGGTACAGGGATAGGAATGCATTGGGAGACTCTGGAAGAAGGAGGGCAGAGGGCCAGGGGCTCACTGGCATAGCCCAGCCAGATACCTGGAATATAATACCTAATATTCTTGTCACTGTTGAGCAGGAAGCGGCCAAGAATGTTGACAGCTAGAACCTATGGGAGGCAGAGGTTGGGGATAATTAGGGAAGGAGCAATCTGCTCATTCAGGAGTGGGGACAGCCTGGCAAAGGACCTGTCTCCCGGCTGGGGTGAGTGCGTGGGGCCACGGTGGGAGACATGAGATAATACCCGCAGGCCAGCTGCAGAGCGGATGTCCATGATGGTGAGCACAGTCTCAAACAGGACCGCGCTGCCTGAATTTCGGCTGGTATCTGTATTAGTGGCCACCTGTGTGGATGGGAGAGAAGATGCATGTAAATGGGGCCATCCTCTCCTCAGGTCTCTGGAAGCTCTCCACAATGTCATTCAATACTCAACCACCTAACAAAGTTCCCTGAGCCCCACACCCACTACGTGCCAGGGGCTACCATGCTGACTGTGTCCCTGTCTTCATGGAGATCACAGTCTGGAGGGAAACAGAGATGTGAGCATATGGCCCCCTCATGGTGAACTGTCACGTTAGGGATGCCCAGGGCTGGTGGGATCACAGAGCAGCACACTTAACCAGCGCCCCTCCCCAGTCCCCTACCTGGGCCAGCAAGTCATTCATGCTCTCACTGCTCTCCTCGTGGTTCCGGCCCAGAATCCGAAGCAGACGAAGTATCTGGACCTGAGGTTGAGTTAAAGGTTGAGAGGAGGAGGAATTCTTAGGATAAGGAGTTGTGGAGACAAAGAGAAAAATCTGACATCGAGGAGAGCATTGGGAAGGGTCTGACTGGTTTCCTAGAGCCTCCCTGCCCCTCTGCCTCCCCTCTACAGGTCCTTTGGGCCCCGGGAGGGGATCGGAGGTATGTGAGGCTAGGGGTTTTGGGGTCAGGCTGTTTTTTATTGTTACTACACTGGATTTTCTGACCTTCAGGCATACCTTCCCTGCACTGGTCCTGGGATGACCTGGGCAGTCCTGTGTCTGCCACCCCACCCAAGACACTGAGTCAAAGTCTTCTCTGGGGAGTGACCACTGGCCATGGGCTTACAGCCAAGCTCCTGTTCCAGGGGTACAGCAGAGAAGGATCAGCCCACCTGTAGGAAGGGGTCACTGACTCCAGATATGCTGTGTTCTGTGGTGTGTCCTGTTGTCACCAGAGTCCGGAAGATCCGTACCAGCTGGGGCACCACCTGGAGGGAGGCCACAGCCTTATCTGAGCATCCTTCCTAATCTTCTCAGCCTTCAGCCCCATTCCAACCCCACTGCCCCTCTTTTCCTGGCCCAGGGTCTGTCCCTTCACCAGCCCACCTTTCGAAAATGCTTGAGAGCTGCAGGGCTTCGCTCGCAGAGCTCTGTGATCAGCGTGACGGTGCCCAGCAGGACGCCTGGTGTCAGGGCAGGGGAAGTGAATGCGGGGCCAGGGGCACAGGAGAGTCCGCTGCGTGTGTGCACATACTACCCTTCTCCAGTGAGCTAGGGTTCCCGTCCCATTTTCCACCTTTGGCCACAGCCAGAGCTGAGGCTGGGAATGGGGAGCCCTGTGGCCTTACCGTGGTGACGTTCATGAAGCAGTTTGGCACAAACTGGGAGGAAGATGTCAGAGAGCTCGGGGACTTTTCGGATCATGTGCACTGCAGTCAGAACAGCCTGCAGAAGTCAGGGGGCTCAGGATGGACCACCCCCCACCTCTGCCACATGGCAAAAGGGACAGTTTCTGGAGAGGCAAGTGCCCGCAGTCCCAGCATCTCACCTTCTTGCGCACATAGGGGCTGGGCTTCAGGAGCAGTTTCTCCACCTCAGCGGCCAGGTCCCGGCACATCTCAGCAGAGCCCATGGTGCTCAGAGTGCACAGGGCCAGGCCTTGGACTGCTTGAATACCCTGGCTCAGGTCACTGCAGAGTTTTGGGAGGGCAGTCTGTCAAACCTCTGAGAAATTCAGTCCTTTCAGTACCTACAGCAGGTAGCCCCCTGGGATTTCCCAGTTCCCCACTCTCCCATCTCCCTGATTCCAAGTGCTTCCCAGAACCCTCTTACTTCTTGATGCTGTTGGTAATGAGCAGGTGGGCATCCTGTCTCTCATCCAGTAGGAGCATGGCACCCAGGTAGCCCACCCTCTTGTCTATGAACCTGGGGGAGGCAATCAGTTTCAGGCACTCCATCTACAGGGGAAGGGGCAGACCAGGAAGGGCGAGGAGTGAAATCAGAGACACTAACGTTCCTTTTCTATCTTCCTCCGTAACACCAGGTTAACTTGTGGGGGCGCCATATCCCATCCCCTTCCGTACAACAAAAGGAGAGGCTTAGAGGATTCAGAGTTAGTGGGTAGTTTCAAAGTAATAGGAGTTGAGGAGAACGGGAGAGAAGGAGGTGCCTCGAATGGGGCTGGCCAAAGAATGAAGGGCTCAGTACAGCTGACGACCACAATGGGGGCTGCAATGGGGAAGGAGGTCTGCAGGGCATGCTGTGAGAGCTCAGAACATTGCAGTATTAAAAAACAGGGGCACAAATAGGCGAGCAGGTCCAAGGCCCTGCCCCATTAGCCTCCCTCTTCAAACTCAGAAAGCACGCATCCCTGGCCAGTACCTGTCCAAAGTGGGCAGGATAGCCCAACATGTGGACATAGAGCAGTTTAGCTAGCTGGCGGTGCCTCTGCAGAGGGTCCCCGTCGCGGAAGGAGGCCCGGATGTGGGCACACTCCCTTTGGATCACTTCCCGCTCCTGGGCCTGGGTCTTGGCCCCACGAATCTCCTCGATTAGATCTTGAAGCTTCAGAGAAGGCACCACCATCCTGGACGGGGAGGAGGGGTACCGCCCCAGAACGGAGAGGCCTTTAACCCTCTCTGGTCGGGAGTGTCTGGCCTTTCTGCCCAGGCTAGCCCTGTACCAAGATCCTAAAGGCCGGGATCTCACGGCTACTCTAAAACTAAACCCACATTCACCTTTCCCCGCGTCTCCAAACTCCGCCCCCTTCTCCCTGCCCGAGGAGATGCCCAGTACGCATGCGTCTCCGCCCCACCCTGCACCCTTCCCTACAGAGCCTGCGCCCGAACCCCGCCTATTTGCCCCCTCTGCCCCACCTGGTTTCCCATCTCCGGCTCAACTCTTCCCTTCCCTCTAGAGCTCTGCGCTAGCTCTTCCGCGGGGTTCCTCCCCAGGTTCACATTTTAGGCGCCTCTTCCCCACAACAGGAGGCCAGCCTCACCTGGCTTCTGGCTCAACTCCGTTCCTCTCCCCCTGGCGTTTCCTGGTACAGGGCCGAGCAGGGGGTTGGTGTTGGTCTGGTCCTTCCCTCTCCCCGCCCCCATCGCGGGACCCCGCCCCTCCTGTGCCGCCTTGCGGAGCCGACTTGAGTCGTCTGACTTCGGGCCTCAGGCTTTGGACTTTTAGGAAGTCTCTGAACTACATAGGGGCCCTAGACTGCCTAACAAGCCTGGGGTGCCCCAAGAGGTCTTCTCGTACATTCTTACCACCCCTGCATCCTCAGGTTGGGTTTGAAGCCATCGCACCCCACAGGAGATGACAATCCCCCCCTTTTTAGAACTTTTTTATTAATATATTTTTTTTTTGTTAAATTTCTTTGTATTTTTTTTCCTGCAAGACTTGGTGTTGGCGGCACTGTTGTAGTTTAACTTCAGTCTCAAATTCCATGAAATAGAAATCAGACGTAAAGGTTGAGAGGGGAGGAAGGAGGGAAGCAGTCCAAGGAGTAAACAGAGTTTGACTAGAAAAAAGAGGAGGGTGTGTGTGGTGGGCATTCCCAGGCAAGGCCATTCCTTGAGGGAGGGGTTTGGCAGGCAGCTTGCCTCTGCCTCATGCAGGGGGAGGGAGGAAAGATCCCCTGGGGACCTTACAGTCCCCTCTTCCTAGGGCTTCCTGCCCCCAGGGGAAAAGTTAGTGCCAGGGATCAGCCGCAACCTCAAACAGGGCTCTCCTCTCCACCCACCTCACACCCCAGTTTGACTCCCACCTCTGCCCTGCCTGGAAAGTGTGTGATAGATTGGCTTCCTGTGATCCCCTCCTTCTGTTTACCCATTTCACAATATTCTGATATGATGCGGGGAAAAAATATAACCTTCTTAGAGATTAAGCTTGTCACAACTTCTGCTGCCCTGTGAGTTCCTGTTTTCTGGTCTGGTTCCATTCACCAAAACTGTCCTTACCCCGCCTCACCCAAACACAACTGCCAGAGTTGAGGAGTGGGGCCCTTGCTCAAGTGCCTCTAACCCTCTGCAGTGGTAATGTCTTCTTCAGGCCCCGCAGAATTTCATCAAAGGCCACAAGTGAGTCCAGACCAACCAAATAAACTTTTAGGGGAGAGAGAAGGGTGGGGGAGATCAGTGGGTGGACTTGGCTGCCCTGGGCTCTTTTTTCCTTTACACATTGCTCTTGACATGGCACGCCACCCGAGGGGGCTGGGTGAGGGGCCGGCTGTTGAGGGAAACAAGTGGGAGATGCTAGGGAGTCATTCTAGTTTTCATTTCCCTTTGTATCTCTTGCAGGGAAGGATGGAATTAGGCAAGAACCTATCTCAGTGCTTGGAGAGGAGATAAGAACATCCAAAGTCAGAGATGGTGGCTGTACCTCCTCCAGCTTTTTTACTAGGCCTCAGAGGGACACCAGGCCCCTGGGTTAGGGAGCCACAGCAGCTCGACCAGTGCCTTGCCCAGTGTGGCATTTTCTTCCTCCTTTCTACACAGCTTCCAGGAGACTCCTCAGGATACCAAACCCCCACCCTTATCCAAGTTCACGTCTAAAGAAAAGGTGGGGAGGGTGTGGGGCAATGGTCTGACTTAGATTTGTGTGTCTCAGAGAAGAGAGCGACTCTGAGCAAGAAAAGCCCTTCATATGTAAACAATCTAGAGAAAGGAGGGGTTGGGGTGGGGAATGGAGTGCAGAAGACGGAGACAGATCCAGAATAAATGAGAGAATCTGAAAGTAGAGCAGGAAAGAAAAGGCAAGAGACAAAAACAAAGGGAGGCGGGATGGAAAGGGAGAAGAGAAAGAAAGGAGAAAAAACAAGCAGAAGGAGGAAGAGAGAAAGGCAGGTCAAAGGAGTGAAGAGGCAGCAACCGAAGCCAGAAGTAGGCCAGGCAGGAGCCTTAAGTGAGGAGCTGGGAGAACAGGAACGCCAGGCTGAGGTCCAGGAGGGCCACGGCTCCCACCACCAGGGGGTTGGCAGCTCCCTAGAGAGACAGGAGAAATGCAGTCTCAGTCCCTGAGGACCAGGTCCAGCGACAGCTCCCACCTTCCTGCCCTGGCCAAAGTGGCAAAGCTGGAGGGGCCAGGCCCCTCCCCTCAGAGGACAGAGCAGGGGGATCACCCACATTTGCTTTGGACTGCAAAATACCCATCTTCTCCCAGCCAGGGCCGCATGTTCCCCTGGCTCCCTTAAGTCAGAAACAGCCCTTCCTCCCTCCACTCCGCTCCCACCAGCAGCATGTCACGTGGCCCAGGCAGAAGGTGCCTGGCCTTAGTAGCATACATTGATTGGCAGCAGCAGCCCGTACTGCAGTAAAGCAGAAAGGGATGAAGGGGTGAGGATGTGGTTGCTAGGAAACAGAGGCCTGGAGTCCAATCAGAGTAGAGGGTTCTGGGGAAACTCCACCCCTCCTGGTTTCTGACTTTTTTTTTTTTTCCTATTTCTCTTCTTCCCCGGAGAGGGAGGGAGAGTCAGAGTAGGGAGGGAACAAGCTTTTCCTTTTTTATTTCTGGGTACCAAAGAGAGAAAGTGTGGAGGTGGGGGTGGGGGTGGAGTAGGAAACTGGGAGCTAGAAATGATATGGAAGGAGAACAGGGAAAGATGTTCTAGCTGTATTGCTCAGAATTAGTCTGTAATCTTGGACAAGTTACTTTAAGTGCTCTGGGCCTCAGTTTCCTTTTCTGTCAAAAGAAGGAGTTGGATATGAAGATCTTTACGGTTTCTTCCACCTCTCAAATTAAAAAAAAAAAAATTGAGGTAGGATATGGTTTAAGACTGGGCAGGCAGAGAGAAAGCTGAATCCAAATCAAAGTCCCTCAGGGGATCAGAGCAAGGCCTGCAAAGGATGAGAGGCAAGGCTTTGAGGAGGAGAGGGGCCAGAGAGGAGCTGAGACTCAGAGGGCACAAAGCGGGATGTAAGAGGGCACAAAGGTGTCTGTCTCACCGGCTGGGCGGGCCTCTCGGTTGCAGCCGGCTCCTCAAGCTCTTCTGTCAGGCACCCGGCTTCAGGACCCCTTGAGGGCAGGCCCCTCAGGACTGGTGTGGCCATGGGCTCAGATGCCAAGGCCGCTGGGGTCCTCGTGGGGGACAAGGGCTCTTCATCTTCCCCTTCCTCCTCTCGAAGGCTTCCGGAACTGTCACTGCAGCCTCCAAGGAGTGGGGAACCATCTCTGGGTCCTGGGCCCTGGATCCCAGCCTCATCCTCGGCCTCATAGCCAGCTAGTTCCTCTGCCTGCTCACCTGGGCACCCCCACTCCCCAGGCCAAGCTTTGGGGCTGGAGAAGGGACCCCGGTCCCCTCCAGGAGGCAGTGGGTTCCGGCAGGAAGAAGGTTGCCAGGGTTGGCGGGAGGAGGCAGGACTGCTGGGCAGCTCAGGAGAGCCCTCTGAGGGGGTAAGTCCATTCTCGTACACCCCAGGGCTGTCTTCATCCAAGGGCTCTGTGTCAGAACCTTCTGAGTCCCGCCTGGGTCTGCGGCCTGGAGCAGGGATAGCTAAGAATCAGACGGGCCTGACGGGCCTTGGACTGCGAAATCTTCAGCTTTATCCCCCTGACTGGGCACCTCCCAGCACTTCGATATTCCCAGGCTTATAGCTTCTCATTGCAAGACCCCAACCCTATTACCCTGTTTATTACCCTATTATCAATTCCCAGTTCTACTCCCTACCCTGCCACCCTCTGTCACCTCAGACCCGCATTACCTTGGCTTGCCCATCCTTAGCCTCCTGTGGAGATTCCCTTCCCTCTTCCCCTCCAGCTCCCCAGGGAGCCCACCCCCCACCCCAGGCTGTCCATGCCTCACCTGGGGCCTCTAACATGGGTTGCAGGTCCTGGGCTATCAGTTTGGCCATTCGAGCAGCCTCCACAGCCTTCTCAGCAACGCTGCTGGCTGCTACTGCCTTTAGAAGGGCGTCTGCTGCCCTGTCAGGTTCCAGGGACAGGGACTTAGCAGGCCTGCACACATGCCCCAGCCCCCTGGCCCATGTCCCCACCACAGCACATCCCCAGCCCAGCAGGGCAGCGGGCCTCTAGATTCCTCTCCTAGACCTGGGCTGTGCCTGCTGTCATCACACCCTGTTGGTCCTCTCACACCCTCCCGCCATTATGTCCTGCAGTCACACTTCCCTTCTTTAAGCTACGGGCCAGGCCCTCCCCAGCCTCCCCCAGCTCTTGTTATTCCATTCCTATCCCGCTCCCTTCCCACTGACAAGTGAGCCCTCACTCTCTTAGCACATCCCTCTGCAGACACACCTGCTTGGTGCTTATAAGCTACGCCTGCCTGCCTGTCCCTCTTTGTTGTTGGTACCTCCTGTTGTTAACAATTCCCCTCATACTCCCTGGGGTCGCACAGCTCTCTGTGGGGCCCTGGGTGTTTTCCTGTACCTCAGTCCTGCCCTTGTAACAGCTTCATCCCCTGCCCTTGCTCTTGGCCACTCTCGCCCCATGTTAGGGGCCTGTGCCCCCTTTCCCCTCACCGCTGCTAGCCCTTATCGAATCCTGCCTCTCTTTGCAGATTTCCTGACGTGAGGATGTCACACGTTGCTCGTTCTCAGCCTCTTCTGTTATATTACACTGTTCTCCCTTCCTCACTGTGACCGCCGCCCTGCCCGCCCCCATCTTTCTGAATTCTGGAACTGGAGTGCTCTTAGGCACAGGTTACCTTCAAGCATTATCAGTCCTTTCCCTATGTTGTTTCCAAGTTCTCTCTCCGATGTCAGACACTTTCCCAATTTTCCCTTCCCTTTCACCTTCTGCTGTTAATGGTAGATGCCTTGTAATCATTAAATTAGTTCTGTAATCCTGACTGATATACTTGCCATGGGATTGAATGGATCAAGATCCATGACTTCCTCTGGCCCCAGGCCTGTTTAATCCGGCCGAGGAAGGCAGTCTGAGTATGGGGGTAGGGAGGAGGGTGGTGGTGTCCACTGCAGAGTTAGGTCCACCTGCTCCGTGTGTACCTCGGAAGATACGGTTAGCCTCCTCCCATCAAACCTGGGGGGTCAAGGACCTCTAGAGACTACTTGGAGGAACCTCAGATAATGCCGTTCTTCCATCTCAGGGCTTTCAGACTATGGGAATATGACCACCCCTGTCCTGAACCTGAGCTGGCCTCCGTTTAGGGCAGGGGATGAAGATCACAGTCTCGTGTTACACTGAGCTCTATTGGCGGTAAAGAAACTGCAACACTGACAAGGGCCTGTGCTTTTGAGTTGGGAGGGTGTGGATGATCAAGTCCTAGGCAGCAGATCCAGTCTGTTTTTAGGCACCAGGCCAGGCTCAGGCTACCTGGAAGAGGCACCTGCTGCTGAGGCTCTGTTGTTTCCATGGCAGCTCGCAGCCAATCAGGTTCGCTAGGCCTGTTGCTGGGGAGACTAACCAGACTCCTCCCACTGCTTGATCCTCTAGCTACTGAAATCAGTTTTTCCTGCACATGCCTGCTCTCTGTCTAGCGGAAAGTGCTCCCTGGTGCTCTGCCTTCCCCTTTCTCTGACTTAAGACCCCGAACTCTAACCGTCCAGATGCTCAGATATGTGTACAGATAGACATTCTCTGGCTCAAGCATCTACTCTGGATGTGGCATGTACACACACACACACACCCCTTGTCACCCATGATACAAACCCACTGAAGCATATTTAGACATATCTTGAACTCTTATCCTCTGAAAGTCAAAATTAAACAAAATCCTTGAACTGTGCCTTCCCCTTTAAATAAAATCTAATATATAAAAATTCATATGGGTGAATTGCATAAATCAGGGAACCGTGAATCGCATTACAAACGGATTTTTGGTTTTCTTCCTATTTGAGCTATCTACTCCAATAGTCACAAGCCATATGTAGCTATGAAGCACTTAAAACGTGGCTAGCCTGAATTGAAATGATATGCTGTAAGTATAAAATATACACGAGATTTCAAAGACTTAGTAAAAAAAAAAGGGGGGGGAATGTAAAATAGTATTTATAATTTTATATTGATTATAGGTTGAAATGATAATATTTTGGATATGTTAGTTTAAATAAAATATATTATTTAAATTCATTTCATCTATTTCTTTTTATTTTTTCTTATGGTTACTAGAAGAATATAAAATTATATATTTGGCTTACATTATATTCCTACTGGGCAGCACTGCTTTAAATAACAAGATTTCTGTTGCATGGAAATGTAATCTGATTTATTTCATTTGCCGGCAAGACTCCTCCCCTCAGATCTTTATCATCGGGTAAAGAGTGGGAAGCAGAGGAGGCAGAGCTAAGAGGTGACTCTCTTTTTAGGTGGAGAGGCCAGCTGCGCAAACTAGACCTCGCCAGACTCCAGATTTTAATGATACCCGACTGTGGGCAGGCTGAGCTGTGGTTAGGAACACACGCTCCGTCCGCCTGCCCAGGACTGCCGCTCTGCGCCTGAAGCCTGGAGGCCGGATCAGCTGCAAGAAGAGGAAGACTAGGGACATGTCTGAATTCTAAGACGTTTCTGGGCCTGCAAAAGGCAGTACTCATTGACTCCCACTTACAATGACACACGTCCCCATTAAGGACACTGAAACACACTTAAAATCTAACATGGCTTCCCTCAAATACCCAGCCACCCACAGTTACACCTACATCCACCTGTGGCCTCAGATATAAACACTCCAAACGCTCAGGGCTACAACTGCCCGGCCTTAGGCCTGCTCTTCCCCACTAGGCCCTGGGCCACGTGTCCTGGTCCTCTTTCAGGCGCCAACCCCCTTCCCTGTCCCGAGGGTATCTTCTCCCCTTAGCCCAGCTTTGGCCTCTGCACCCGATGCCCACCTGGCAGCGGCGATCTCCTGGCGCTGGCGTGCAGCACTCACTGCTCGACGGGCGCCCTCGACAGCCCTGTCCACCTTCTCCTTGACTTTGCCCCGCCGAAGGGCCAGCGGCAGGAGGCTGCGCACACGCCCTCCGTGCACCAGCCTGTTGCGCTTGTACTTGCCCTCTTCACGGGAACCGTCGGGGCGGGTGGTGCGCCCGTAGCCGTGCCGCCGGTTGCCCAGCCACTCGCCCTCGTAGCGAAGCCCGTTGGAGCGTTGGCTCACGCCGTAGCCGCTGCGCCGGTCGGCGCGCCATTCGCCCGCATACACCTCAGTGGCTGAGCCCTCGATGAGGGCGGGCGGCGCTGGGGCCGGGGTCCCGCTGGCTTCCGAGCCCGGGGGTCCTGTACTGCCCACCTCGCTGCTCACCTCGCTACGCAGGGAGCCCCGCTTGCTGCCCAAGGAGCTGCGGCGCCCGCCCGCGCGGAGCCCGCTAAGCAGCAGCGAGCGGCGAAAGAAGCCGCCTGCCGCGGGGGTGCGCTTGCGGGAGGACGCGCCGTCAGCGTCTCCGGGCCCGGCCAGCACGAAGCCTCCCCGTGAGCCGGAGGCCGGGCTGCCCCCCTCGTCGCCTGGCAGGGGCAGGGGCGGGGGCGGCGTTGGGGGGTCGCTGTGGCCCGAGTCCAGAGAGGTGCGGCGGGGCGAGCGGAGCAGCGCCGCCTGATGGTAGGGTACGCTCTGGCGCACCCCGTAGCCGTGGCGCTTCCCGGCCTGCCACTGGCCCTGGTAGGTGCCTGCGGACGGGGTAGGAGGGGGAGAAAGTGTCAGGGTCTGCTGCTCCTTGCACCCCAGGCTCCAAGCACCCCTGGAAGCCTTAGCGTGGAGGTCGGGGAAGGGCACTAGGGCTGGCCACAGACCAGGCTGGGTCGGAAGGTGTGGAAAAGCGGAGTGAAGAAAGACAAGTAGCAGGAGATCTGTGGATTTTGGCAGTGCAGGTAGACAAGAGAAAGGGGAGGGGCAGGCAGGCTGGGGTGTGTGGAGGACAGACAGTCCGGAGGGTGTGAGGGACAGGCTGACGGGGTGTATAAGATAGCCATGTGACAAACAAACAGGACTAGGATGGGGCAAGCCGACTGAGGATATGTGAGGGGACAGGTGGGGCAGGTGTGTGGGACTGGCAGAGAGGAGAGGTGTAAGGGGCTGGCTGACGGGGTGCGTGAGGGTCAGGCAGATGGGGGGGCGATGCAGCGGTGAGGGACAGGTAGCTTGGGGAGAGGTAAAAGCAAGCAGGGGCAGACAAATGAGTAAGGAGTGTGCGATGGTGGGAGAGGGCAGAAAGACGGGCGCAGGGGTGCATGTCGATGGGGATGGCGTATGGGAAAAGAGCAGGGCATGGGGATGGGGGTGGGGTGGACTATGGCGGGGAAAGGCATACGCGGGCCAGACCGACTGGGAGGCGTACGCGGACGAGCAGACAGACAGTAGTGGGCCGGGCCCCGCACCTCCGTCGGAGTAGGTCTCGGTGCCGTAGCCGTCCTGGAAGCCGTCCTTCCAGAGCCCGGCGTAGCGCAGGCCGGACACGCTCTCCCACACGCCGCTGCGCCCCTTCAGCCCGCCCAGCCACTCGCCGCGATACGTCCAGCGGCTCTTGCGCTCCACGCCCAGCCCTTCACGCTTGCCCTGCTGCCAGTGGCCCTGGTAGCTGTGTCCGCCGGGCCCCGTGAAGACGCCCAGTGACTCGAAGCCGTGTGCCCAGCAGCCGCTGTACTCGCCCTGGGCGCCGGGCCCCGTGCACACGCCGTAGCCATGTGCCCGCCCCGCCTCCCAGCCCCCCACGTAGCAGCCCCCGTCGTCAAAGTCGAACTTGCCCCCGGGGGACATGCATGTAGTTGGCGCGGCCTCAGCCCCCCGGCGGCTCAGCGCATCCTGGGGCTGGAGAGCCGGCTGGGGGCCTGGGAGCCGGGCGAGGCCTGGGGGCGGGGGCAGTTAGACCGGGGCCGGGCGGGGGGTGCCCAGCGCGGGCTGGCAGGGCCGGACCCTCATCCTGAGTGGCTGCGGAGAAAGAGGGGGGAAGTGGTGAGCGAGGCCCCTCCTCTTTGCCCGCGGCTCCTGGGCCCAGTGGCTCCCGGGCATCAGCACCGCCCCCAACCCCCCACCTTCGGCAGCATCTTACAGCAGCTCCTAAGCTTTGGAGGCACGGGGGCTTCTCCACTCCTCCATTCTTGTTGAGGGCTCCTCCCATGACTTGAGGTTCCCAACCCCAAGCGGGAGTCCCACTTTTCCAATCTAGAACCCCAAAGTGTCGAGTGTAGATGGCAGCTTTTGAGGGGAGAGTCATGAGAGGGGGCTGGGCAGAGTCTTAGGCCATCCGCTTCCTTGGCTGCTGTCTGCTGTCAGGACCCCTCTGTCCCCAATCTTTGGCTTCCCAGGCAAAGGGTGGGGGGGAGTTGAAAATGTAGCCGGGAGATCTGAGCAAGGTGGGCAGAGGGTTTGGTGGGGGAAAGGATGGGGATGGGGGAAGGCTCTGCAGGGCAAACGCGAGGGTAGGGATGGGCAGACAAGGCAGGAGGGAGTGGGTAGGTTACTCACCATGTGGGCTGGGGCTCAGGCTGCCTCCCAGGCACGGCGTCCATGGCAGGATACCTCCACTCCCACCTCGCCCCGACAAGCCAAGCCCCCTCCCCTTCCGGAGAGACTGCTCCAACCCAGAGAGCGAAGATGGGGGAGC
>PVJD01005088.1:9678-122045 GCA_004026545.1 Mormoops blainvillei
TGACCCTTCCCCTTTTCTTCCCCCTTGCCCTGCCCCCCGTCACTGTCAGTTTGTTCTTTATTTCCATGTCTCTCATTCTGCTTTGCTCACATCTTGTTTTATCGACTAGCTCCGACTTATAGGTAAAATCATATGGTATTTGTCTTTCACTGACTGGCTTATTTCACTTAGCATAATGCTCTCCAGTTCCAACGATGCTGTTGCAAAGGGTAGGAGTTCCTTCTTTCTTTCTGCTGCACAGTATTCCACTGTGTAAATGTGCCATAGTTTTTTGATTCACTCATTTACTGATGGGCATTTAGGCTGTTTCCGCCACTTGGCTATTGTAAATAACACTGTTATGAACATAGGGATGCATAGGTTCTTCTGAATTGGTGTTTTAGGATTCTTAGGGTATATTCCCAGCAGTGGAACTGCTGGGTCAAAATGCAGTTTCATTTTTAGGTCTTTGAGGAAATTCCATACTGTTTTCCACAGTGGGTGCACCAACCTGCATTCCCACCAACAGCATACAAGATTCCCTTTTCTCTACAACCTCACCAGCATTTGTTACTTGTTGATTTGTTTGTGATGGTCATTGTCCTGCAAGCACATTCAAGGCCAGGCAGGTTCACACGGGATTTGGGCAGATAGAAGAAAATACATGGAGCCCTTGGGATATCTGACATACCTTTATTCTGGGGTGGGGTGATCCACACACACCACAGGTAGCTAGTCACATCTTAGAAAGTCCCTACTCCCTTATATACTATGTGCACACGAAACTGGCAAACTGATAATACTGACCTTCTGGTTACATAACCAAGCTTCATTCTACACATGTGGGCCCTTACTCAAGGTTATATGAACACTGCTGTATCATAGTCACCTGGACATCCAGGTGAGGGAGCCTGACTGACTCCATTATCCCTACAGCCATTCTGACCAGTGTGAAGTGGTAACTCATTGTGGTTTTAATTTACATCTCTCTGATGGTTAATGATGCTGAACAATCTTTCATATGTCTCTGGGCCCTCTGTATGTCCTCCTTAGAGAAGTGTCTGTTCAGGTCCTTATCCCATTTTTTAATTGGCTTGTTTGTCTTCCTGGAGTGGAGTCATATGAGTTCTTTATATATTTTGGAGATCAAACCCTCATCTGAGGTATCATTGGCAAATATATTTTCCTACACAGCACGTTCCCTTTTCATTTTGCTGATCTTTTCTTTAGCTGTGAAGAAGCTTTTTAATTTGATGTAGTCCCATTTGTTTATTCTTTACTTTATATCCCTTGTTCTAAGGGGACATATAGGTGCAAATATTACTGTATGGAATATCTGAAATTTCCCTGCCTACATTCTCCTCTATGACTTTTATGACGTCATGACTTATATTTAAGTCTTTTATCCACCTTGAGTTTATTTTTGTGTATGGTGTAAGTTGGTGGTTGAGCTCCATTTTTTTGCGTGTAGCTGTCCAGCTCTCCCAACACCATTTGTTGAAGAGGCTATTTTTACTCCATTTTATGCCCCTGCCCAGTTGTGGAACATTAATTGACCATAGAGACATAAGTTTATTTCTGGAGTCTATATTCTGTTCCATTGATCTATGTGTCTGTTCTTATGCCAGTATCAGACTGTTTTGATTACAGTGGCCTTATCACATAGCTTGTTACTGGATATTGTGATCCCTCCTACTTTGTTGTTCTTTCTCAAAATTGCTGAGGCTATTCAGAGTTGTTTATGATTCCATATAAATTTTTGAAATGTTTGTTCTGTATCTGTGAAATGTATCATTGGTATTTTAATAGGGATTGCATTGAATCTGTGAATTGCTTTGAGTAATATGGACATTTCAATGATGTTAATTTTTCTAATCCATGAACATGGTATGTGCTTCCATTTATTTGTGTCTTCCTTAATTTCTTTCTTCAGTGTTATGTAGTTTTCTGAGTACAAGTCTTTTATCTCCTTGGTTAGGTTTATTCCTAGGTATTTTATTTTTCTTGTTGCTATAGCAAATGGGATATTTTTCCTAATTTCTGTTTCTGATATTTCATTGTTGGTGTACAAAAATTCCTTTGACTTCTGAATATTGACTTTGTATCCCTCTGTTTTGCCAAGTTCACTTATTAGGTTGAGTAGTTTTTTGGTGGAGTCTATAGGGTTTTACATGTACACTATTATGACATCTGATCACTGTGGCTAGGGCTTCCAATACTATGTTGAATAGAAGTGGTAAAAGCAGATACCCTTGTCCTGTTCCTGATCTTAGTAGAAAAGTGTTTAGTTTTTGCCCTTTGAGTATGATGTTGGCTATCAGCTTCATGTAGATGGCCTTTATTATGCTGAGGTATGCTCCTTCCACTCCGACTTTGTGGAGTGTTTTTTATCATAAATGGGTGCTGTGTCTTATCAAATGCTTTTTCCGCATCTATTGATATGATCATGTGATTTTTGTCTTTCCTTTTGTTTATGTGATGTATTGTGTTTATTGATTTGCAAATATTGTACCATCCTTGCATCTCTGGGATGAATCCCACTTGATCATGGTGTATGATTTTTTAATGTATTGCTGGATGTACTTAACCAATATTTTTTTGAGGATTTTAGCATCTATGATCATCAGCAATATTGGCCTGTAGATTTCTTTCTTGTGTCTTTATCTGGTTCTGGGATTAGGATGATGCTGGTCTCATAAAGAGAGTTTGGGAGCCTTCCCTCTTCTTGAATTTTTTGGAATAGTTTGAGAAGGATAGGGCTTCGCTCTTCCTTAACATGTTTTATAAAATTATCCTGTGAAACCATCCCATCCAGGGCTTTGTGTGCTGGGAACTTTTTGATTACTGCTTCAATTTCACCAGCTGTTATCAGTCTGTTCACACTTTCTGCTTCTTCTTCATTCAGTTTTGGAAGATTATATGTGTCTAGAAATTTGTCCGTATCACCCAGGTTTTCAAATTTCTTGGCATGTAGTTGTTCATAGCAATTTCTTACAAGCCTTTGCATTTATGTGGCATCAGTTGTAATTTCTCCTCTTTAATTTCTGATTTTATTTATTTCAGTCGTCTCTCTTTTTTTCTTGATGAGTCTTGTTAAAAGCTTGTCAATTTTGTTTATCTTTTCAAAGAACAAGTTCCTGGATTTATTGATCATTTGAATTGTTCTTTCAGTCTCTGTGTTCTTTAATTTTGCTCTGATCTTGATTATTTCCTTCCTTCTACTTGCTCTGGGCTTTGTTTGTTGTTGTTCCTCCAGTTCTTGTAAATGTAGGGTTAGGTTGTTTATTTGAAGTGTTTCTATCTTTTTAAAGTAGGTCTGTATCTCTATGAGCTTCCCTCTCAGGACTGCCTTCACCGTGCCCCATAGGTTTTGGACTGTCGTGTGTTCATTTTCATTTGTTTCCAGAAACTTTTTTATTTATTTCTTGATTGCATTATTAACCCATTCATTGTTTAATAGCATGCTATTCAGTCACCATGAATTTGAATGTTTTTGAGTTTTTTCCTTGAGGATGGTTTCTAGTTTTAAGCCCTTGTGTTCTGAGAAAATGCTTGATATGATTTCAATTTTCCTGACTTTGTTGAGGCTTGTTTTGTGTCCTATCATGTGGTCTATCTTTGAAATTGTTCCATGTGCATTTGAAAAGAATGTATTTTGCTTCTTTGGGATGAAAGGTTCTATCTATATCAGTTAAGTGCATTTGATCTAGTGCATTGTTCAGTGCCATGATATCCTTGTTGATATTTTGTTTTGGAGATGTATCCATTGTTGACAATGGGGTGTTAAAATCCCCTACTGTAAGTGTGTTGCTGTCTGTATCTTTCTTGATGTCCTCCTAGACTTTCCTAACATATTTGGGTGCTCCTATGTTAGATGCATATATGTTTATGATGTTTATGTCTTCTTGATGGATTCTTTTCTTGAGTATTATGAAGTGTCCTTCTGTGTCTCTTCTTATGACCTTTGTTTTGAAGTCTACTTTGTCTGATAGAAGTATTGCTACCCTGGCTTTTTTTTTCCTGTCTGTTTGCTTGGAATATTTTTTTCCAACACAAAGTGAAGTGCAGTCTGTGTAGGTCTTTTGTTCTGAGGTACATCTCTTATAGGCAGCATATATGTGGGTCATGTTTTCTTATCCATTCAGCTATCTTTTGATTGGAACCTTTAATCCATTTATATTTAAGGTTGTTATTGATAGGTACTTATTAATTTCCATTTTTTCCCCTTTGTACCCATGTTCCTCTCTCTCTCTCTCTTTTTCTGTATTTTCTTAAAGCAGTCCCTTTAGCATGTCTTGCAATGCTTGTTTGGTATAGGTGTATTCTTTTAGCCTGCTTTTGTCTGGGAAACCCCTTGTTTCACCTTCCATTTTAAATGAGAGCCTTGCTAGGTAGAGTAGTCTTGGTTGCAGGCCTTTGCTTTTCATTACTTGGAATATTTCTTGCTGTTCCCTTCTGGCTTATAGCATTTCTGTTGAGAAGTCAGCTGCTAGCCTTATCAGAGCTCCCTTGTACATTACTTCCTCTTTCTTCCTTGCTGCCTTTAAGAGTCTCTCTTAGTCTTTGAATTTTTCATTTTAATAATGATGTGTCTTGGATCGGGCCTCTTTGGGTTCATCTTGATTGAGATCCTCTGTGCTTCCTGGAGTTATCTGACTTTTTTCTCACCAAATAAGGGAAGTTTTTCATCATTACTGTTTCGAACACATTTTCTATTCCTTGCTCCTCTTCTTCTCCTTCTAGTATCTTTATTATATGGATATTATTATGTTTCATGTTGTCCTGAAGTTCCCTTAACCCCTCTTCATTCTTTTTGAGTCTTTTTTCCTTTCCTTGCTCTTTCTGGGAATTTTTTTCTACCTTGTCCTCCAGCTCACTGATTTGATCCTCTGCTTCATCTAGCCTGTTTTTGATTCCTTCTACTGTGTTCTTCAATTCAGAAACTGTATTCTTCATTTCCTTTGGGCTCTTGCTGATTTTGATAGTTCTATACCTTTTTAAATGCTGATGTAGTTCACGGTAAGTTCCTCATAGCTTTCCTGTAGTTTTTTGTAATTCTCACTGAGCTCATTGAGCTTCCTTATAACCATTGTTTTGAACTCAATATCTGATAGTTTAATTGCCTCTATTTTGTTTAGCACTCGTTCTGAGGATTCCTCCTTTCCTTTCAATAGGGTGTTGTTTCTTTGGCTTTCCATTTTTTGGGAGACTCTTTTTGTTTGCTTCTGTTTTTTGAATTGATCTGTTTTGACTCCCTGTCTCTGTGGTGTGAACTTCTATGGTAGGAGACCTATGTGATTCAGTGTGCAATCTCCCTAATCTCCTAAACTTGATACCCTTGGAATGCCCTTTATGCCATTTATGTTGGCACCCTGGATGTAACTGGGCTTTGACTGTTGTTGGGTCACTCTTTGGTGGGTCCTTCCCTCCAGCTGGTTGACTGAGGTTCACTCCACCCATAAGTCTTGTATGCCATTGTACGGATGCACCAGAATGAAACCACAGAGCCTAAGAAACAAACCCACACCCGTGAAAATAACTCCCACCTGTAGTCCCACTATCAACAGCAAAAGAACCAGTATTAATAAGGATGTAAAGAAATTAAGACCATTATAAGAAAGTAGAGTGAATATGAGATGCTTACTGAAAGAAAAATGAGTTTGAGAGAGTGGAGGAAGGACCACTAATAGGTACAGGGAATTGGAGCAATGTGAAGAGAGAATGTAAAATTTACATCATAAATGATAAAGGGAATGAAAAAGGCAGAATGGAGTAAGAGAAAGGAGATGTATAGTATTAGTTTTAAACAGAAATTAAAGGAAAAGAAAATAAAGTGAAAGAGAGAAAGAAAAAGAAAAAAGTAAACAATAAAAATATAGGAACCAAATTGGAGAGAAAGGTCCATCATAGCACTATCAACAACAAAAAAGCTAAAATTAATATAGGTGGGATCTGAATAAGAGCGGAAAGAAAAGAAAAGCTTAAGAGATGTCTAGAGAAAAGGGAAGTGATTTTGAGATGATAGAGGGAGAGGGGATACTAAGAGTGAGGAATGAAAACCAGTGTAAGACAGGGAAAAAATAAAATTTGAGATGAAAAAAAGAGAAAAGGCAGGATGACAGAGGAAAAAAAGAGAAAAAACAGGCTGAGACAGGGTAAAGTTAAAGACTGAGACCAAAAATAGAGTAGGAGAAGGGAATGGTAAAGTTGAGATTTGAAATACGCAATCAGTGAAGATCTAGACATAAAATTGAAAAAATGAGAGGGGACTTCTGACCAAGATGGAGGTGTCAGTAGATACACTTTGTCTCACACAACCAAAGGGCAATGGTAAATTTAAAAATAAAAAAAACCTGAACTTCCAGAAAATCGAACTCTATGGAAGTCCAATGACCAAGGAGTTAAAGAAGAAACATTCATCCAGACCGGTAGGAGGGGCACAGCTGGACAGTTGGGGCAGAGAGGACACGTGGCAAGGCAGCAGCTGGCAGACAGGGTGGTCCCACATTTGCATGCAGATAAACCAGGAGAAACAACTGGGTAACGAGTCAGACCATGCAACCCAGGTTTCCGGCGTGGGAAAAGAAAGCCTCAAAACCTCTACTGGTAAAAATCTGTGGGGTTTGCAGTGGTGGGAGAAACTGCCAGTCTCATAGGAGAGTTTGTTTGAGAGATCCACAAGGTCGTAGAATGTACACAAACACACCAACCCAGGAATCAGCACCAGAAGGGCCCAATTTGCTTGTGGATTGCACAGGAAGTGACTGAAAGCCAGCCAAGAGCCAAGCAAGCAGCTTTGTTCCCTCTTGGATGCTTCCGCAACATACAGCACCACAGAGCAGCGATGTGGGTTGCCCCGCCCAGGCAAACACCTAAGGCCCCACCCCTTACATAATAGGTACTTGGAGACAAAAAAAATATATAACCCAAATGAAAGAACAGATCAAAGCTCCAAAAACAGAACTAAGCAATGAAGAGATAGCCAACCTAACAGATGCAGAGTTCAAAACACTGGTAATCTCGATGCTCACAGAATTGGTGGAGTATGGTCATAAAATGGAGGAAAAAGTGTAGGCTATGCAAAGTGAAATAAAGCAAAATATACAGGGAACCAACAGTGAAGGGAAGGAAACTAGGACTCAGATCAACAATTTGGAGCAGAAAGAAAAAAGAAACATTCAACCAGAACAGAAGGAAGAAACAAAAATTCAAAAAAATGAGGAGAGGCTGAGGAACCTCTGGGACAACTTTAAACATTCCAACATCTGAATCATAGGGGTGCCAGAAGGAGAAGAGGAAGAGCAAGACATTGAAAACTCATTAGAAAAAACAATGAAAGAGAACTTCCCCAATCTGTCAAAGGAAATCGACTTCCAGGAAGTCCAGAAAGCTCAGAGAGTCCCAAAGAAGTTGGACCCAAGGAAGAACACACCAAGGCACATCATCATTACGTGATCCACGATTAAGGAGACAATCTTAAAAACAGCAAGAGAAAAGGAGGCAGTTACCTAAAAAAGAGTTCCCATCAGACTATCAGCTGATTTCTCCAAAGAAACCTTACAGGCAAGAAGGGGCTGGAAAGAAGTATTCAAAGTCATGAAAGACAAGGGCCTACATCCATGAATACTCTATCTGGCAAAGCTATCATTTAGAATGGAAGGGCAGATAAAGTGCTTCCCAGATAAAGTAAAGTTAAAGGAGTTCATCATCACTAAGCCCTTATTAAATGAAATGTTCAAGGAACTAATCTAAGAAAAAGAAGATGATCAAAAATATGAACAGTAAAATCACAACAAACACAACAATGAACTGAACCTTAAAAAATAAAAACAAAAACAAACAACCCAATAGCTAGAACAGGTAGAGAATCACAGAAATGGAGATCACATGGAGGGCTATCAGTGTGCAGGCTATGGGGGCAGAATGGGGGGAAAGGTACGAGGAATAAGAAGCATAAACAGTAGGTACAAAATAGGCAGGGTGAGGTTAAGAATAGTATAGGAAAGGGAGAAGTAAAAGAACTTATATGTATGACCCATGGACATGAACTAAGTGATGGAATGCTGGTGGGAGGGAGTGTGCAGGACAGAGGGGAATAAAGGGGAGAGAAAAATGGTACAACTGTAATAGCATCATGAATAAAATATATTTTAAAAAAGAAAAAGAAAGAAAAAAATGCAACAACTACCCTATCCACAACCCACGAGCAAAGATTGCTAAAGGTAAAGAGAGAATGAAGGTATTTTAAGAGCAGGAAAAAGAACGTGAGAGGACAACTGACAATAAAAGTGGTTTTGAGAGGCTAGACGGGAGAAATAGTAAAGGTGTAAAATGGAAACAAATTGTAGCAAGAGAGAACACAATATTTAAAATTAAAATAATAAGAGGAAAGACGAAGGTAAAACAGGGTAAGAGAAGGAAGGGGTGAAATAGGTGAATTGAAATAAACTATAGTATAAAATCTAGTGACTTAACATGCACAAACTTGAAGACAAGAAATGAATGTTAAAAAGCTATGCAGGAAAGAAAATATCACAAATCATGGAGAAGACCACAGTGGATTTTTGTCTTGGTAGCATCTAGTATTTACCAGGGTTTGGTTTTGTTTTTTTCTGGCTCCACCTCTGGTACTGTGAGATGATGACCCCATCTGGCCTTAGGAAGCCTGTTTGAGACTACCAGGAATCTACTGTCTATGTCTGACTCCTCCAGTTGTTAATCTAGTCACTCTGCACTCAGCAGTCAGGCCTAAGTAGCATAGGGTGGGGCAGAATCCCTCCTGGGGTCAGGGCTGCTGTTTCCTGAGCTGCTGCTCTGAGGGGAGTGGTCTACCTGAGCAAGATGGCTGCTACTTTATGGAGGATAATTCAGCACCAGGATCCCGGCAGCTACTCTCTCAGCTCTCTCCCCAAAGCTTCCATCCCTAGTCTCTTCTGAAGCATCTCTAGTCCACTCTGCGCCCCCCCTACCCCACCTCCCGCCTTTGCCAGAACCCAGGATAAGTGGCTGCAGATGAACATTTATGCATTGGCCCTTTAAGTGGCTCTTTGCATTTCCAGCAGCCTGTCTCTGGCAGAGAGCAACCCTGCCACTTTTCACAGCTGGCTGTTATCTGTGTACTTTTTGGGCTCTGGTGGTGTAGGCTGGGGATCCCAGGTTAGGTTTAGGCCCCACACTTCTCAGGGGGATCCAACCAGCCACTTAAATAGTCTTCCACAGCTTCAGCTACTGCCTCTGGGTGCCCAGCCAGCCCTCTGACATATCCACCACACTCCCTACCAGTCACATTGTGCTGAAGCTGGTTCTTCTGTCTGTCTGTGGTTTTAAGGCTTCTCTCTCTCTCTTGTTCAGTTGTTTGTTCCAGGTGATTTCTCCACAATTTAGTTGTAATTCCAGATTCATCCTGGAAGGAGGTTAGTGTAACTTCCACTCACATCTCTGCCATCTTGGATCTGAGAATTCTTTATATATTAAATTTACATAATTCCTTTGGTGGTGGATATTAGTTTGCAAATATTTTCTCCCACTTCATAGTTAATCCCTTAACAGGGACTTAAGTGTTATGGATCGTGATTTTTGGTGTCCAGGCAAGAACACTTTGCCTAGCCCTAGATCCCCAAAATTTTTCTTCTTCTAAAAATGTAAAGTTTTTAATGTTTTATATTTAAGGCTGTGATCCATTTTGAGTTAATTTTGTATAATGTTTGAAGTTTATTTACTTATTTTTCCTATAGCTATCCAATTATTCCAGCACCATTTATTGAAAAGGCTACCCTTTCTCCATTATTTGTTTTTTCACCCTTGTCAAAAATCATTTACACATAGTGTTTGCAATTATATGTGGCTCTATGCCATTGATCTATGTGTCTACCTCTCTTTAATTTTTTTTACTTTTATAGATTTACAGTATGTTTTTGTTTCTGGTAGTCTAAGATCCACTTCATTATTTGTTTTTCAAAAGTGTTCTTGCTGCACTGGCCGGGTTGCTCATTTTAATCCCAGTCAGGGCACCTATGGAATGCAACTGATCAATATTTCTCTCACATCAATGTCTCTCTCTTTCTTTTTCTCTCTCCCTCTCCCCCTCCACCTTCTTCTCTCTCTAAAATCAATAAACATATCCTTGGGTGAGGGTTAAAAAAAAATGTTCTTGCTCTGGTAAGCCAGTATAGACTAATGGTAAAGAGCTTAGGCTCCAAATACAAGTGGCTCCACCACTCCCGTAGTTATGGGATCTTGGGCAAACAAACTAAAATCATTACATTTGTATTTTTCTCATCTGAAACTGAAGTTGTAAGGACTAAATTACTTAGAGTGCCATAATATTTGACATAGAGTAAATGTATTTATCCGGTTGCCTAAGGTTGTAATAAACAACCCAAAAATTTCTTACTTGTAAGATATAAACTTACCCCCTGCTCATGCAACAGGCCAGTGTGGGTGTTCCTGAGTGAGCAGCTCCCTGGAGCATTTCTCTTCTAAACTGTGGTTCAAGGACCTAGGGTATTTCTATCTTGTGGTTCCACCATCTCTAAGTCTTTGGAATATTTTCATTTAGTTGATGGGGAAAGAGAAAGTGTAGTAGAGAAATGCTTGAGAACTTTTTTCCCCTTGCTTTACAAGTGGCACTTTGTTCCTTATTACATTGGCCAGAATTCAGTCACATGGGCCCAACTAACTACGAGGAAGGCTGGGAAATGTGTTCCACATCCCCAGAAGGAAAAGAAAGTACACGCAAACACACATAGCAGCAGTCTCTGCCTGGGTAAGTGGTTAGTAGCGTTAGGGCCTAGAAAGGAGAGAAGTCTTTCTAAAGGACAGGTAAGTAAGATGGGAAAGGAATGAGAGCAGCAGACGTACAAAGATACAGGGAAAGTATTTCAAGCAAAAAAGATATCAAGTGCAAAGGCCTCAGTCTGGACTCTTTTTGAGTAGGGTATTTCTTTCTCTATGTTTTCCAAATGGTTATTGCTACTATAACAGGAAAGTTTTCTGGCAGCTGAACATCTTTCTGAACCTCTCTTATTAGTAGTAATAGTGTTTTTTTTTAATTGGCTCTTAGTTTTCTAGTTAGATCATCTACCCATAATTATAAATTTCTCTAATATTTTAATATGAATTTTCATATTTCTTTTTCCTGCATTACTAGCTAGCTTCCTGAACAGATATGAATAATAGCAATAATAGTGAGGGTGTTAAAAATTTATTGATTGATCTTTGAGAGAGAGAGAGAGAAACATCGATTTGTTTCTCCACTTATTTATGCTTCTTGTATGCGCCTTGAGCTGATATGGACCCTGCAACCTTGGCATATTGGGACAATGATCTAACCAACTGAACTAGCTGGCCAGCACAAGGTTTTTTTTCTTGTTTCCAATTTTGGTGGAAATGTAACTAAAGTTTTTTTTTAATTTTTTTAATCCTCACATGAGGAGATGTTTATTGATTTTAGAGAGAAAAGAAGAGGAAGAGAGAGCGAGAGAGAAACATCAATGTGAGAGAAAAATATCTATTGGTTGTCTCCTGTAAGCACCCTGAGCGGGGATGGAACCCACAACCCAGGTATGTGCCCTGACTAGGAATCGAACCCACAACCTTTTGGCATATGGAACGATGCTCCAACCAACTGAGCCACCCCATCAGGGCTGTAATTGCAATTTTAATGTTAGGTAGAAATTTGCTATTTATGCTTTATTGTGTCTTTATTTTCACTTTGTGTTTTTACAAACCAAGATAAGAGTGAGTTTTAACAAATTTTCTTTTCTTCCCTCTCAAAGCAATCTTGGATTTTTACTCTTTCAATCCAGTAATGTATTGAAATTTATTTGTTGGTCTAATATGGAACCATCTCTACAGTCTCAAGATAACCCTCTTGTAGGTGAGGGTGTGTTATTCTGTAAATATATTACTGGATTTGATGCTAACACTATTTTGGGATTTTTTTTTTTTGCATTGGTTTTCACAAATAATATTACCCTGTGATTTTCTTTTTCTGTGTGTGTTATGTGCCTTAGATTTTGTTCTCAGGGTTATGCCAACTTTGTAAAGTGAATAATAAAACTTCCATAGTAATCTTTTCTAGAATAGTCTAGATATTATTGATTATAATGTATATATGCCTTAAAGTTTTGATAGAATTTACATAGAAACATTTATAAGCCTAGAATCTACCTCCACTCTCTATAGATGAGGAAACTTTGTTTCCCAAGGTTTTATGTGCCAAAGAGAAACTTAAAAACCCAGTCTTAACAAAGGCATTTGCCTTCTGCAACAGCCTATTGTTTCTCTAGCATGATTAATTACCCTTAACTATTATAGGGATGTCTGGCAAATAAGGGATTCATTCTGCTCTTATTTGAAAGAGCAGAACTTACCAAAAGCTTCAATAGTCTTACAGGAGGGGAAATGAAACTCTTCTATATTTGTGAATTTCCCATATACGTTCACCCAGCGGTTAGCTGTCCCTGCTGTCCCAGCCCCCACTGCAGCTTTGCTTTTAGCCTGTGGGGGAGGACCAGTCAGGCTTAGAGTCTCTCTCGAAAATATTTTCTGGTTATGAGGCTCTCTTCATAGAACCACTAAAACCTGATTGGAGTCCAGTCTTTGAGCTATTGTCTCCTCTCTCCTGAGGACAAGGAGGGAATGTGATAGAACAGGATTCACCTGGTCTCCCTGTTCTTGGAGACACACCAAAATTTACACACTAAACTTTGAAGCATAGGTAAATTTCTCTAAACCTATTGATAAAATAATATTTTCCCTATATTTGCTGGTCTCAAGCTCAGTCCATAGACACAATGGCTCCACGTTGTTATGCAGAGCAACTGTCGGCCTTTTCCTTGCTTTGTTCAAGAAGCCCAATAGCAAATTAAAGAGCTGTGATGGCTGTTCTTTGTCTTTGTTCTACCTAAAAATATTTACCCTGTTTACTTGAACAACTTAATATCAAAATCTTTTAAAATGTAAAGAGGATATCACCAATGAAAAACCTAAATGGCAAACAAACATATAAAAAGATATGCAAATTTAAGCTATGGTGAGATATTACTATATACCTACCAGAATGGCCAAAAAAACAAAAAAGACATTATCAAGTATTACTGAGAATATGCAGGTCACTGGAACTTATATAATGCTGCCGGTGAGAGTGCCAATTTATATAACAACTTTGGAAGACAATTTGTATCTCTTAATGCTAAAAATATGCATATTCTATGACCCAACAATTCCACTCCTACTTACACATTCACATGTCCAACAGACATGTATAAGATTATTCATAGATAAAGCTGAAAACAACCCGGCATTCATCAACAGAAGAATGGATCAATTATGGTGAATGCATATGATAGAATACCACACAATAACAAAAATGAATAAACTACAACTCTGTATAATGACATGGAGGAATCTCATAAAAATGGGGGTTCAGACTCTCTTCTCTTTCTTTACCTGGGTAGTGTTTTTTTATGGTAATTCATTGAGCTCTATGTTTATTTTGTGCACTGTTCTATGTATTTCACAATAGAAAGGGTTAAAATATATATGTGTGTATATACAGTATACACATTCTCAGACTCCTGAATGGTATATTGAACATGATTTTATCTTTTCTCAATTATTTAGCAGCACTATAATAAACACTGTTATTACTGGACCGAATACACTTTATTTATGTGGAACTTTTTGTCCTCATATTAAATGACTCCAAATCTATGCTTTTAAAATTCTTGTATCTGCTTCTGAGTGTGTATCTTGAGTCAGAAGCAGTTCTGAGTCACCTTCTGAGTGGTAGAAATTATGCCTGACTTTAATACAAGCTTGTAGTTAAATTTATTTTCCAGTAAAATGCGTAACCCAATGAATATGAATGTGTCATCTTGTTTGTATTAGAAAAGTCTTAAAACATGAAAAGAAGTCCTTTAGATGGTTTCAAGAAAAAAATTACCCAAATCTATGACTTATCAACATCTCACTGTGAACAGTATTCACGGGAGAAGGTCCCTATTCCTCCTCCTTAAAGATACTCATGGATAGAGACACACCATTCCTTTAAAGCCAGGATAAGGTTACTTCTTATCAGTCAAGGCGGGAGTTTTCGAGAGGGCTCAGTATGGCTAATGTTGTAGAGAAACTGAGACGCTTGGGGGCTGAAAACAAGCTTGGGAAGGAAAACAAGGTAGCAAAGGGTTAGAGAGAATGAGTGCTGCGGAATTTGGAGTATGCTGTGGAGCAAGAAAAAGGAATGGAAATAGGGACAAGTAGAGGCATTTTTCAGGATGAGAATGGTATATACTCAATGTAGTTGGATGAAGTGGAAGAGGCAATAACTGATTAAGCCATATTTCACAGGAAACCTGTAATGAAGACGAACTAAGTAGAAGGATTAATCTTAGGAAAGTAAATTTTGCTTTATTTGTGTAGATAGGTGGCAGGCGAGAAGGCAGAGGAGTTGTCAGCTAGTACATATAAGCACCAAGAGTGCAAGGATCTCCTGTTTTCTTCCCTGATGTAGCCCAGCTCTCTAGAACACTGTCTGGCATATAGAAGGCACTCAGAAACATTTATTGAATGAATAAACTTTGGCATCTAATCAATCTGAATTTGAATCCCAGCTCTCCATTTACATACTGCGGGAACTTGGACAATTTCTTTACCCTGCTAAACCTCAGCTTTATTATCTATAAAACAAGAATAATAATATAGACTGTATTTCTATACATGTCCATTATTTTTTATATTTTTATTTATTGATTTGAGAGAGAGAAAGAGGGAAACATCAATTTATTGTTCCACTTATTTATGCATTCATTGGTTGATTCTTGTATGTGCCCTGGCTAGGGATCAAACTCGCAACCTTGGTGTATCAGAATGACGCTCTAGCCAACTGAGCTACCCAGCTAGGGCCATTATGGCTTTCTTATACTTAAATATTAAGCTCAGTACTTGGCAAAGTGCTTTATACCTAGCAGTTGCTCTCTAAATGATTTTCTAATTGAATTTTTATACTTAATTATAAAGAATAAACTTGCATTACTGTAAATCGCAATATTCTTAAATATTTTTCAGAAGATTTCTAGTTGTGAGTACTTAATTTTATAACAACGTAAAATGTATTTTATTTTTATAAAATTACAAAAGTAACTCTTTCTAAAAGTTGGTTAAAAAATTAATTTAAGTATTTCATTCCTGACCCTTAGAGCCAAACACTTTGCCTGACATTCTGGCATTTTCTCTAACTTCATCAATAATCAGGAAGGCAGCTACAGTGGAGCAGGTCTAAAAAGTAGCTTTTTAGGATAGAAGGAGAAATGTAGGTGTATATGTAGAATACGGAGGGGAAGGCACTGTCAACCTTCCTGCTAGAAAGTTCTAAAATATAAAGTAAATAACTTTTATAAAGTAAAATTGGCTGCATCTAAATTAATAATGAACAAAATTATTGTTCTCATGCCTTCTAAGTTTAAAACTTGACTGCTCATTTCTCACGCTAACATCTATATATGTTGCTTAGAGATTGTCCAAGACTCTTGCTTACAGTTTTAAATGAGTGTAATTGCTATTATAGACATCAGAGAAATCCTGCCTTGTGATTAAGAGATAACCATCACATGACAACTGTAAGTGCATTTACACTTTTAACTCATTGGAAACAGATAAAGGCAAAGTAACATTATATTATTTATTATTTCTCAGAAGTCAGTGTCCCAAATCTCTCAACTGTTTCTTGATTAGTCATAGCTGAAAACATTTTATAATCGAGTTACCATATGATTTCTGTCCTACAGTAACTTACATTTTGGTGACTCTGACACACACACATGGGGCACATAACAAAACTGTCCTACTAAGAATTCAAACCATTATCAAGATTACATACAGTTGTAAAGTTTATATTAGTAGCACAGAAAATGAGTGGTAAGATGGTAGCTCTGAGGGAATCAAAGTGAAGGAAAAAACGGTTTTTTAAGGATAAGGCAGATTTGCACAAATAGACTTTGGCCAAAAGAAAAAAACTGGAGTGGGGAGGTTTTAGAGAAGGAGGTCATGGAATAAAGTCCTGGAGGTTGAAAGGACTTTATAAGGACCTTATTTAAGCACCAAGTGAAAGGAAGGTGATTAAAGGCACAGATAGAGCCTTGGAAAGGAGAAGACAATGGGGAAGGGAAAAAGGGTAGTGTGAGAATAAAAGAAAATTTCAATTAAGAACAGAAGTTATATTGAATGGCCCAGATTTTGTAAATAAATTAGAAGGCAAAGTGAATGTTGAAAGCAAGATAAGGCTAAGAAACGAATGTCAGGTTGGAAGCTTGAGAAAAATGAACAGATGTTTAGAAAACCTGTTGTAAGGAAATTCAATAGAATGTCAACTTGAGTCCTGGCTAATGTGGTTCATTGGATTGAGTGCCAGCCTGTGCACCAAAGGGTCACTGGTTCAATTCCCAGTCAGGGCACATGCCTGGGTACAGGCTGGGTCCACGGTGGGGGGCGCATAAGAGGCAACCACACATTGAAGTTTCTCTCCCTCTCTTTCTCCTTCCCTTCCCCCCTCTAAAAATAAATAAATAAAAGCTTTAAATAAACAAAAATAATGTCAACTTGACATGATGTAAAATGGAGTTTAACATGTCTGCGAAGGCCCTAAGACTAGAGAGTATGTTTTTGTAATACCTTGCAATGATCAACCAGAAAGAAGCAATAGAAAAAGCAAATACTGGGAGTTACTTATGGTGGGACAGAGAATTATTCGAGAGTGCAGTTGAATGCTGGTGAGTATCTTGGGCATCCCAGTGCTTGCCCTGGGTGCTTACATAGAGGAAAGAACATCAAGAGATTTATTTATTTAGCACATGTTAATTACTTACTGTATACCTATCAACTTTTGTAGCTTTTGTTATCTTGTTTCTGGATACAGTGCCCTAACTTATAGCCTCAATCCTGATTTCTCTTTTGATTTCAGAGCCCAGTCTTCCAACTGCCCTGTAGGACATCTTGGTTTTGATGTTCCATATGTAAAACTAAATGCTTCATGTTTCTCCCAAACCTATCTGTATACCTGATTACCCCATTTCCGTTAATGATGTTATTATCTTTCTAGTCTCCCAGGTCTGAAACTTTTGAGTTATTTCTGACATTTCCTCTCTGTTCCTTAATGTGTCATCAAGTTCTGTCACTAAAGACAGGTGTACCTTGGAGATATTGTGGGTTCAATTCCAGACCATCCTAATAAAGCAAGTATCACAATAAAGTGAGTTGTACTCCTTTTGCTAGTGGAGCATCTTGCCTTCAGTTTGTAAAAAATGCAACGCCTGCGAAGCTCAATAAAGTGAGGCGCAATACAATGTGGTATGCATGCATTTGCACTGAAATGTTCTCTGGCTTTTCTTCCTTGCTATTGCCACGGGAATACAGGCTGTTGTCATTCCATGCTTGTACCTCTATGCCTTCTCAACTGGTTTCCCTGCCTCCAGGCTCTGCCCAATCCAGTCAGTCTTACATACCACACCCAGGCTAATCTTTATAGAATGTCAGTTTGATGAGTCATTCCTCATCTCAAAAATCTTGAAGAAGCTGTGGTAGAATCTCTAAGGAAACAGAAAGACCCTAGAGGAGCTCACATTCCAGTAAGACTTGGTGCAGTTAACCAGACAGAGGACGACAGTATTTAGAGAAGGCTTCCCTGAGGAGTGACAGGAGAAGAGAATGGGTGGAAGAAAGGTGGGAAACCCCGAGGTTTAGGAAATAGGTTGTGGAGAAAGAGATGATGGTAAGGAGACTCAGGACAGTTCAGAGGGGTAGGAAGAGAACCAGGGGAGAGTGCACCACAGAGGCTAAGGCAGGAGAGGATGTCAAGAAGCAGAGTGAATAAGATGGACTCTTCCCTGGTGAGAGTCTGCTGGATTTGGCAATTAGGGGGACAGAATCAAGAGCAGTTTTAGGGGAGTGCTAGATACCTGAGGTGACTAAGAAAGGACCGGGAGCCAAAAAGGTCCAATTAAGGGCTTTTATTCAAGGCGGGACACTGCGATCAGGCAGGCTGAGCCCCAGAAGACTACAGCAGCAAGGGACAGGGTAGAATGGTTTTTAAGGGTGTATGTGAGTAGACCCCTGGGAAGGGTGGGTCACTCTGCTGATCTTCCCCAGGTGTCCTGGGCATAGGTGTTTGCAAGATAATGTCCTCTGGTCAGGGATGGCTGATTCAGCTACAGAAAGTCAGGGAGATTTATGGCCCTTGCCTCCGGGAAAAGCTGAAGGGAGAGGGGAGGTGGGGGAGGATTCAACCGGTTTTTAGCAGGATGCCGGCAGCTATGCCTCAGCTGCTTCTAGTAATAGGGAATCTCATGGTCAGATATTTAGCCTGTGATGCATACCTTCTTTGTTCCAGCATAGACGGTGGCTTAGGTCCTCCATGTCCCAGTACCTTCTAACAGGGAGTATAAGAAGGCTATAGAGGGATGAGAAATAAAGAAGTAGAGACAAGGAAACTAGGTTTCCTTTTTCAATCTTGGTTGAGAAGAAAAAAGAAACTGCTAGAGATAGAGATGTTTAATTTTTAACCCCCACAGTGAAAGAGACTTGTACTAGATTACATCCCAAGGGCAGAGATCTCAGTGGTAAAGGGGAGTTTGGTATTAAATAGAGGGATGGTGACTGATAGAGCCAGATCCCTAAAAAGGTCTGAGGAGATAGACTCTAATGAGGGAAAAAAATCTTTGTCCATTTATAATCATCTTAACACATAGATGCTGATTTTGATTGTATATGTTTTGGTTGTGTGTGGTTAAGGTAATGATGCATTATGAAGTGACTAGATGAGTTTTTGCAACTTGAAGTGTAGCGGCTGGATAAATCACTAGAAAAAAATCTGGAAGTAGGAGTTGCTAATAACCTCAGCTTGAAAGAGTAAAATCATTCACTAAGGTTCAAAGGTATCATTTACTGTTGCCATGAAAATCAGCTGAAGATTAAGAATATTTTCTGAATGGCAACTGGTACTTTTCTATTGCTGTCCTAACAAATTACCAGAAATGTAGCGGTAGGTCAGGAGTCCATTACAGGTCTCACTTGGCAAAAATTAAGGTGTACCCTGGACTATGTTCTTTTCTAGAGGCCTCTAGAAAAGAACATAGTTCCTTTCTTTTGCCTCTTTCAGCTTCTTTCTAGAGACCACTACATTCCTTGGTTTCTCTGTTCCAACTCAGCAACACCTCATCTCTCTCTAACTTTTCTTCAGTTGTCACATCTATCTCTAACCACACCCAGGAAAGGTTCTCCACTTTTAAGGATTTGATGATTAGATTGGGCCCACCGGGGATAATCCAGGCAAATCTCCCCATCTCAAGGTCCTTAACCTTAATCACATCTGCAAGTTTCTTTTGCCATATAAGGTAACATAGTCACAGGTTCTGGGAATTAGATTGTAGACGTCTTTGGGGTCTATTATTCTGCCTACCACACTGGAACTGAGGGTGAGGTCTTTATTTTAAGAGGGAAGTTCGAAATGGGAAAAAAGAAAGATGTTTACTATTGGGGAATTTGGTTTTTGCGCTTGAAATAGGCAAGCTGGTTGTTCCGGTTAGGTAAACTGGTTCTAAATGTCAGGTATGTGGTGTCTGGATTCTAAGAAGTTATTGAGAAACAGTTTACCGGTAGTTTAGAGAGAAATTAATCTATTTTTTAATTGAAAAATATAACATTTTAGTTGTGCTAGGGAAGTAAGAGATGGGTGTCTTGACCTAAGCATTTAATCTAGGGAAAATAGGGCATTAGCATGACTCCTGATGATGATAGCAACATAAATAAAAGGGGGGAAACCCTAAATGTTTTATTTTATGGGCACCTGTAGCACTAGAATATGTTTCACTAAGAGCTCTTAGATTAGATTTTAGCAACAATATACTCAGAACTGGGTTCTTAATTTCAACTGTCTTAATTCTGTCTCTTCATCCATAATTGCCTAGTAAGCTATGGATACATGCATTGCAATACGATGCCTGTTATTGGTGTCAAACTTGGTAATGTGATGATTCAACCACAAGAACTGGTAAAAAAAAAAAAGGTCCTAATTATAATGTCATAAATTTAATATTATAAATATTAATTATTTAAATATTATAAAATATTAGAACAAAAGTGAAATTACATAGTCTTTTTTAATAATAGGGTTTGAGTACCTACTATGTTCCAGGCATTGTAGTAAATATTTTAAAAAGATTTTTTAAATTGTGAAGTAATATTTAAAATGATATCCGATAGTAGGTTATAGCCTGAACCATAAAGGGAAAGTAAAAGAGGAACAAAATATATTCCATTTTTTAGTCCAGTGTTAACAGAATTTAGTCAGTAAATGAGATGGCAAATATTAGCGCAACTTTTATCCTGATAGCTATTTTACTACACATAAACTAAAACTTAAAAATTAGTTTTGTGGTTGATAGAAATAACAAAAAAGAGCCCTGTAATTCATTTTAAAACCTTCTACTTGTTTTTTATATGACTTAATTTTTAAAACAATAATAAATCTATTTGACTGAACATTAGTAGGATTTGTTCTGTAAGTTGGTATATAACTAATCATTAACATAAGCAATCTAGTCAGTTTTTTGGAAATGTGTAATCTAAATTCTATTTCCATGTTAAAATGACAGTAACAATCCAACTCTATTCATTTCACTGTAATCAAATTAAATTTGTATTTTATATATCTATATAATCATTCATCTATCCAACAGATGTGTATTGACCTCCTATCGTTGGAAAGGCACTGTGTTGGGTCCCTTGAAATATTTAACAAAGACAAATTTTACTTTGTATTTGCAGTTCTAAACTTATTCCCAGTTGTGAAAGACTTTATTACATCAGCTATCTGTCCTGACCTGCCTCTTTACTGTCTAATCTCTGTATCTTAAAAATTTTCATTCACCTTTTGACAATGGAAAGTCTCCCTTTTGTCCCTGTTCCCTAGCAACTGTTTTCCCAGAGACAACCAGTGTGTTATTTTCCTGTATAGCCTTTCAGATACATTTTATGTATCAAGCAAATGTGTATCTTTAAACCCCCTGCATATTTTGCTGCATTTTGCTTTACTTTTTTAACTTCCTCATTCTTTTCTTATGTCTTCGTGCTTTTCCATTGTTTGGACACATTATAATTTACTTAATTATGGACATTTCCATTAATTTTAATATTATGCTATTCCAAAACAAAGAGTCTTATATTCAAATATATTTGCAGGATATCTTCCTAGAGATTGAACCTCTGTGTGCACTTGTAATTTGGGATAAACATTGCCAATTTGCCTCTTATAGAGGTTGTGCCTGTTTCCCCAGACTTAGGCAACAAATGATTGTGGTTTTTCCAAATAAGAAGGATGAAAAACGTCATCTTAATGCAGTTTTAATTTGTATTTCCCTTATTATGAGTGAAGTTAAGAATCTTTTTTACATATTTTAAAAGCCATTTGTATTTCCTTTTCTTTTTTTCTTGGCTTACTATGATTTATGATTACTTATATAATAGGGAAATAGGAAATTATTTATACATTAGGGAAATTAGCGCTTTGTCAGTGAGTTGCAAATAATTTTTTCCCAGTTTGATATTTGTCTTCCAAGTCTGTGGTAGCTTTTATCATGCAGAAATTTTTATTTTTATTCTGTAGAATTACCTTTATGAATTCTGGACTTCGTGTTATACATAGGTTTTCCCTACTCTGAAATAATTCTTCATAATTTCCTGTGGTACTTTTATGATTAACAAACATTCTTAATCATTACAAGTTCTAAATCATTTAGTGCATAGGGTCAGTTTCCCTGTTTCAATTTATATGTGAGCTATATTAGCAAATCATTCCACGGAAATATAGAATAGCAATAAGGAGCTTGGACTCTGGAGTTGATAATTTGAGCTTTTCTGCTTCTGGGCTGTATGACCTTGGGTATGCTACTTAATTAACCTCTTTGAGCCTCAATGGCTTCATCTGTAAAGTGGAAATGATAAATAGTACTTAGTTTATTGTGAGAATTGCATGAGGTGATTCATTTAAAGCTCTTAGCTGGAAGCATTCATTAAGTGTAAACTATTACTGTGATAATGATGATGACCATAGACTATTCTTTCAACTCCTTCTACCATCCCATAATTCATGATTTTAGTCACAAGGGATTGAGTTAAAAAATGCATTCCGCATCTGGTAACATTACCACTTCAACATTAACAATCCAGTCTCCTCTAAGCGTAGTAGTTCTCAGCCATGGCAGTACATTTGAATCACCTGAGTAGAATTTTAAAGTCCAAATGCCTCGTTCCCTACCCCAGAGACTGTTTTAATTGGTCTAGTGTGTAGCCGAGACATTAGGGTTGCTCAAAAGCTCTTTTGGTGATTTCAGTGGCCAGCTGAGATCTGGAATCGCTATCCTAACACTAGGCCAGTGATTTCGGATATGAAGGGAAACATATTCCTTGCTTCTACAAAACAATATATGGAAAACTTTTATAGTAAAATGCCATGAACTATTTTTGGAAAATATTAAAAAGAGAACATAGAAGAGTGGAAACAGGTATCAAGATATTGAGGAAGAGAGTGACAAAGTTAAAGATATTCCTTGTATGTATTTATAAGATCTTTCTCAGGAGAGCTTAGGTAGCTTTAAATACTTTTATAACTGCTACTTAGAGGTTAGGGACATCAAGTGTTTGTATTTGTTAGATGTGTTAACTGAAGAATTTTAAGATTCTTACTACCCCCATTGCTTTCCTAGATAATTCTCAAAAATAAATTATTTCTGAGCATGAATAATATATCTTACTCCCTTACCATTTTAGCAGTTTAAGAAGGATTCGGAATGGTATTTTACCTCATTTACAGATACACTGTGAGTAGGATATACAAGAAAATTAGATATGACTGAATCCAAAGAAAGAGTAGCATGGTCTAGCAGCGATGTCTAACCTTTTGGCGTCTCTGGGCCACACATTAAATACACAAATGCTAACGAAACCCGATGAGGAAAAAAAAAGATTTTAAGTACATTTACTTTAAAAATTTGTGTTTGTGTGGGGCCGCATTCATAGGCATCCTGGGCTGTGGGTTGTACACCCCTGAGAGACTGGACAAGGAGTCAGGAGGCCAAGATTCAAGTTCCTGAGCTTCAGTTTCCTCAGCTGCAAAATGAGAGAAATGAGTTCCCAAAGGTTTCTTTTCAGCTGACTCACCAACCGACCTAAGTGAAGCCTTTCTTAGTAGAATACAGGAAAAAATTCTAGTTCAAGGTTTTAGAATATGTACAGTTCATAGTGTTGTTTTGTTGTTAGCTATGTAAGGCAGTATACCTTCTTGAATATTAAACTGTCTTGATGGTACTAGATTAATATATGTCCTGCCTAACTAGCATATTTACATTTTATATTTAATCACCGGTCATTAGTATCTTCATCCAGAGGGGTGACTAATGGAGAGTAGGGGGTTGCATCTTGAGAATGGCCAGGAAATGTTTGGAACATTTCCCTTCAAATGTTGTCCTTCAAATGACTTCATTTCTGTTACCCTTTGGATGACTTCTTTTAGGATCAGCCCTGGTCCCCCTTCTACATTTTCTTCTAATCCATTCTACTTCTCTTTTTGCATTACATTACTCATGATAATTAGGACTCATGATTCTTGTATTGGTTGTCTTTACATTATCTCTTCCCTATGAAAGCGTACATTTTTTGAGGCCAGGATACATTTATATTATGTTCCATACATAAACTAGTACGATGTCTTTGCACATAAAAGGAGCCTGACAAATGTTAATTGAATTAAAGCGCTAAAAATTATTTCAATTTTATTTTTTCCTCTACCTTTTTTTCTGTGATACTGTACTCTTCAGTTTGTGTTATATTTCAAAATTTTTATACCATCCTATTACACAGTCATATATCACGTGTCCTTTACTTTCTGAATACAGCAATGAGCTTTTCACTCTCCAAAGTCTAGAAGAAGTAATTAATAAAGCAAGAAAGTAAGCATTGATACCGAAATAAAAAATAATGTATTTGATAAGATTTTAGTAGTAAATGTGTAGGGTAACTTAAAGAGAAGTATTATTTTGAGGTAGCATAGGTATGCTATCAATTTGGTCAAGTACTAAAAACACATAAAAACTAAACTTTTTAATGTGTTCATTATAATTTATTAAACTTATTCTGAGCTAATAAGGAATAACTATGTGTATAACATATATTAAATATAACAAATCATTAAAATGCATGATCATATTCAAATTTGAGTACAGTAGAAGGGAAATTGAGTATGATAATAGTTTGATGAAGTAGAATAAAATTTCAATTTTTTGTTAGTATAAAAATCCAATTGTTTAAAATTTTGTATTTAATAAAATAAAATCAACATCATTATTTCTGATCATTGATTTAACAAAATTAACAGTATATCAAATAGTGAGATCTAAGAAATATAAATACTATATATTCAGAGAAAATTTCATGTTTTTAGCTTAATAATTAAGCTGGGATTTTGATTATGAGAATGTTTTAATAGTGGTTGAAAATTATTCATTTTTCTTGTCCCCTTTTTGAGTCTACCTTCGTGGGCTCTTGAAAGGAGTTAAAAAATGGTAACTCTTGAGATTTGGATAGATTCCTTACATTTTCAGCTCCAGTGTTCACATGTTCTTAATTAGAAGATGCAAAGATGATCCCATATTGTTTCTATAACTACGATCATTTCACAGTATTGGTAATTAGTTACATTCTTTGTTGAATGACTGTTCTTCAAACTTACTGTCTTTTAGACTCATTCTTTCATGTTAGTCTGCAAATAAGCAGCCGTCAAGGACAACAGCAAAAAGACCATTTAAAACGAAGCTGGCAAACATTTGGAGTTATTTGTAGTTTCGAAAATTCTTTTTAATTCAAGTCATGTGTTATGTGCATTAAAATTCATTTCACAAATGAAAATTACAGACATGGAAAAGTTGCTTTCAGGGAAATTTCACTAGGAAATTCATAATCTTTAAAATTATGAGTGAATTAAATATTGATCATTTGCAAAATATTTTCACAGTGTATTCTAGGCATTACTTTTTAAAGGTGTGGTTTTTCGCTTTAAACATTTGGGAGGTCCAGTAAGCACGATGACATTTGCTAATGTATACTTCTTTTGGTCTTTCCCTCTACTAAATCTTTGAATTGTCCTAAGTACTAAAGAGGACTGCTGTCAACAAAGTTATTTTCTTTTCAAGATGGACGTTTACACAAGCAAAATATTGTTTTAGACACGAGAATTCTAATTTTGAAGATCAAAATACTTTTTATTCCTTATTCCTCATTCCATGTTTAAAATACAAGTTAAATCTTAATTGTAATGGCTTTCCCATCATGTAACTAAGCGATGGTGCCAGACTTGATGATGAAGGCTTTACTTTGTTAGCCCTATGTTTATGAAACCCCAGCGCTTTCCCTAGATCTTTTGGCTGATAATCTCAAACATGGAGGATGCTTCTGATTCTTCACAAGGGGTTGCTCCATTAATTAATAATGTAGCTCTCCCAGGCTTTCCGCCGTCTCTTCCTGTATCTGTGACAAGCTGTAAAAGTCATCGAGTAGCCAATAAAAAGGTAGAAGCGAGAAGTGAAAAGCTCCTCCCAACAGCTCTTCCTCCTTCTGAGCCGAAAGTAGATCAGAAACTTCCCAGGAGCTCGGAGAGGCGGGGAAGTGGCGGTGGGACGCGTTCCCCCGCGCGGAGCCAGGCCGTGGCAGCTGGAGAAGCGGCGGCTGGTGGCGCGGTGGGGCCCGCAAGAGGCGACCCCCCGTGAGGATAGAGCCTCCCCTCGCTGCCCTTGTAGCTGAGAAGGTGGAGAAGTGGCAGTTGGCGTGCTCACAGGTGAGGGGCTCTGTGTGGTCGCTCGGGAGCCGGCCGGCGCCCGCAGGGAAGTGTAGGCGAGCCAGGGAACAAAGCGGAGGGGAGCTGGGGTCCTCCCGCAGCAAGCTGCCTTGCGGCGCTGGCTCGGCCCGCTGGGCGCTGAGCACGTTGTGAGCGGGTGGCGGCGGCCGGCTGGGAGCCGGCGCCGGGGGAGGGAACCGCTGGGGGAGGGGACCACCGCCGCTCCCGCACGGCCTGCCGGCGGGGGCCGGTCCGTGGCCAGGCGTCTGGCCCCATTGTGAGCCCGCAAACCGGCATGCGGAGGTGGGGCGCGCGGGGAGGGCACAGGCGGCGGCCGTTCAGCTTGCTCAACACCCGGGCAGCGACAGGAGCGACCTCGGCTCAGGTGGCAGCCGTGGTGTGTCAGTCACACAAAAGGCAGTCGAGCTTCCCGGGCGCGTGGACCGGCCCATGCCGCCGCCGCCGAGCGCTCTCCACCTTACCGGCTTTCCTTTCCCTCCAGTTCTGATAGGGGAGCGGGGCCGAGGCGGGCGGCCGAACGTCAGAGTGAGCCCGTAGTCGGACAGGAGATGCCGCTGCTACACCGAAAGCCGTTTGTGCGGCAGAAGCCGCCCGCGGACCTGCGGCCCGACGAGGAAGTTTTCTACTGTAAAGTCACCAACGAGATCTTCCGCCACTACGAGTAAGGACGAGCCGGCGCGGGGGAGGGGGGTGCGAGGGAGTGTGGGGAGGACTCCCTCCCCAGCGTCCTTTTGTCTCTCTCCCTTTCCTCGTCCCAGGCTTCTGGCGGGGAGACTTAAAAGTGCCGGGGAGCCGTGGGCCCGCGTTTCTCTGTCCCGGAGCCCGACCGGCGACTTGGCGGCCCCCACCCCCACCCCTGGCAGCCAGACGCGCCGCAGCGCGCGCGTGGGGTTGAGCGGGCGGAGGGCCGAAGGGGCTGGGGTCCCCAGCGGCCGTGTGGACGGCTTCTGGCCACGGCTGCCACCCGGCTGCCGGGCGGGGGAAACTCCCCGCCTCGCCCCTCCCCGCTGCGGCCACACGCGTACTCCGGGGCCAGTTCCGGGATCCCCGCCCCGCAGCGGAGGGGATCCCCGCTCCGGTCAGTGGCAAAGGGCTGCTGTCCCCTGCCCAGAGAGGGAATCCCCACCCCCGGTGGCAGGAAACGGCGGGGCCGGCGTCGTTCTCCCGGACTGTTGTGGAGCCTGACACTAGAACAGCCTGGGGTAGGGGCGAGAGGGAGCGGAGAGTCCGGGGAAGGGGGAGGCTGGCCAGGGGCCCTGGGGCCCGGGTCAGGACTGTCCCCCGGCGGCCTCTGGTCGGTGCAGCTAGGCCTCGGAGTGTGCGACGCCAGCCGTGCGCTCTGTCACCGCCTCTTCTGGGTGACTAACTCCCGGTCTCGGGGAACTCAGCGTCTCCGCCCCCGGGAGACCGGGTGAGGAAGAAGTCGGGGCTGGGCCGGGGGAAGAGGAGGAGTAGAGAGCAGGGCCCTGGGCGCCCCAGGTTTTCACTTCGCGCTGCCCTGAGGGACAAGATGGGAGTTGGGGGGAGGGGGTTAAGACAAGTTCAACGCCAGCCTCAGCCAGTCTCTTCTTTATCCCCTTGCGCATGTGGGCTGCCTGACATGTGCCACTCGCTATTGTTTTGATAAGGATCCGGAGCTGCTGCGTGTGTAGTTTGAACCTCTAAAATTTCAGTCTTTCTCCCGATTTATCCCAGGAGATCCCCTTGTCCTGCTGTTTGAAGGACCAAACAGCGAGGTGCTTCAGAGATACCTGTGTTTTCAACACAGTATCTCCAAGAGAGAACCTGAGTTGATCAGTCACTAAAACAGCCTGATTCTCGTTTTTTTTTATGCTTTATCCTCTCCACTCAGAAAGAATCCTTTGTGACTGAGAAACCAAGTCTTTCAGAAACTAAATAAATTATGCGTGGGACGTATCTTTTCTGAGTGGGGGCTTGATCCAGGGAGAGCTTTTAGTCAAACTGCACCTGTCTGAGAAACGAATATGTAAGAAAGTTAGAAAAGTCAGTTTCTTAGAACTGTTAAGTAAGCCTTTTTCTTCAGCTCCACAGAAAGAGTTACACATAAGTATGTTAGATCTAGAGAAGTTTTTCAGCAGACAGTACTTTAAAATAGGAGCGCACATCTTACTCTGCTCCTGTACAGACTTGTTTTGTTACTTGTAACTACTTAAGTGAGTTGGGATTAGGTAACTTGACAAGGATGATGCCTTATTTCTTTTCAAAATTTAAGTTAAAATCCTTGGTAATAATTCCAAAAATTTTTAAAAACTGTACTTAAGAGTTCCAACAAAATATGAAACAGCCTTAGATTTCAAACTGTTCTGTCCTTTGATAAAAGCAATCTTTTTAAGAGGATCTTCTCAGTTTATCAGGGAGACAGAACATGGATGTTATCTTTTTTTTAATTAAACACTTTTCATATATTTGGTTCTTGATGATTTACTATAATCATGTAGAAATCTGAAATGCTGAAATAAAAGAAGAGATTTTTGGTATTCCTAATCTAGGACCTTCCATTAAGATTAAGGAGCTGTGTCCTTTGTAGCCTTATGACATTAAGTTTAAAAAAAAACAAAACCTAGTTTTTTGTTTCATCTGTGCTGATGTGCTTGGATTTTGGGAAATTACAAGCAGTTCAAGAGATTCGATTTACTTGGGAGCAAAGATATTTAATCATTTGTCCTAAACAAAGCAGAGCTACTGGTATTCTTAGGTATTTATATGTAGGACTTTGAATTGGCAAAACTGGAAAATTTTAATTCTGTTAAATTTTAGATTACTTTACCTTTCTCTTCGATGATTACAAAGAGACCTTTACAAAATATGTATTCACAGTGGATGGTACTGTACATGGTGGTCTGCAGTTGTGGTAATCTGACCCTTGCCACAAGTCTGGAGAAACTATGAAGAAAACCTCTGTTTTCACTCATTCATTAAATCACCAGTTGGTTTATGTGAATTTGTTTGAAGATTATCCTTTAAGGGTGTTATCTTGAATTTCTTTTTTTTTTTTAAGATATTATTTCTTTTATTTTTAGACAGAGGGGAAGGGAGGGAGCAAGAGAGGGAAAGAAACATGAACGTGTGGTTGCCTCTCGCGCGCCCCCCACTGGGGACCCTGCCCTTAACACGGGCATGTGCCATGACTGGGGAATCGAACCAGCAACCCTTTGGTTCTCAGGCCAAGGCTCAATCCACTGAGCCACACCAGCCAGGGTCTGGATTTCTTTTATATTTGTCTGTAGACCACTCTGCTCACCTTTTAGCTCAGGGTTTTGTTTTGTTTTCTTGACTGTAAGTTTCTCTACAATCTCAAAGATTTTCTACACTGCTTAGCCTTGGTCACTTCCCAAGACAATTCAAAGTATCTTTTACCCTTAACTCTGATTAATAGAGGTTGCTAGTGACCTTTTAATTGCCAGGTACTCTTCCGTCTTTATCTTACTTAATATTATAGTCTAATACTTCCTCCTTTGCCTGTCTAGGCAGCTGTGATCACCCCCTCCATTTTATCTAGTGTAACATCTGCTGTTATTGCACTGTAATGCAATGTATTTGTTGCCTCACATTTTCTCTTTCCCTAGAACCTGTATTCTTTGAGGCAGGGACTATGACCAGGATAGATCTTTAGTGATTACATAGTACAAACTCATTTATTTTGTTTGTTTGAACTACATGCTCTTTAACTAATTGCTAACTCTTGTTTGACCTGCTTTTCGTTAAGTAAAGAAGACTTGTTAAAAGTAGCCATTAACTGTAGGCAAATACATAAGCAAAAGTGAAAAAGAATGAAAATGGTCAACTATTTTACAATATACAGAAAAATTAACTCAAAATGGCTTTTAAAGACTTAAAAGTAAGAACTGAAGCCATAAGACTCCAGAAGAAAACATAGGTTATAAGCAACCTCCTTGATAACAGTTTTGGTGATGATTTTTAAAATCTGACATCAAAAGCAAAAATAAACAGTGGGACTACGTCAAACTAAAAAACTTTGCATAGCAAAAGAAACCATCAACAAAAACGAAAAGGCAACCTACTGAATAGGAGAAAGTATTTGCAAATCATATATCTGGTAAGTCGTTAATACCCACAATATAGAAAGAACTCATATAATTCAATGGCAAAAAAACATACAGTCCCATTGAAAAATGGGCAGAAGATCTGAACAGATATTTTTCCAAAGAAGACATACTGAGGTACATGAAGAGATGCTTAACATCATTAATCATTACGGAAATGCAAATCAGAACTGTGATGATTATCACCTACCACCTGTTAGTATAGCAATTATGAAAAGGAATAGAAATAACAAGTATTTGAGGACGTAGAGAGAAGGGGACCCTTGTGGTGGGAATGTCAATTGGTATGACCACTATGGAAAACAGTACAGTGGTTCCTCAGAAGAAATTAAGAATAGAATTAACCATATGATATACCAATTCCACTTCTGGGTATCTATGTGAAGAAACAAAAACATTAATTTGAAAAGATATACGCATCCCTTGCCCTGAACAGTGCAGCTGAGTTGTTTGGGCGTCATCCAGCGAAGCAAAAGGTCACAGGTTCAGTTCCCATTGGGGGCACATGCCTGGGTTGCAGGTTTGATCTCCGGTCTGGGCTCGTGTGAGTTGACCTATTGATGTCTATCTCATCAACATTTCTCTCCTCCTCTCTCCTTTCTTCCCCTCTAAAAATAAATAACATCTTTAACAAAAGATATAGGCATCCCCCTGTTCATTATAGTATTATTTACAGTAACCAAGATATGAAAACAACCGAATTGTCCGTCGATGATGATAATACACTGGGATAGCTTTTCTCACCATGTGACCTTTCATCCTCAGAAGGCTAACGTGGGCATCTTCACCTGCTGGTCTCAGGGTTCTAGCAGGGTGAGAGTGAAAGAAAGTCTCTCAATGTCATTTCTGTATTTTGTTGGTCAAAGCCAATATCAAGGCCAGCCCAGATTCACGGGGTGGTAAAATAGACTCCACTTCTTGTAAGAAGAGTGTCCAAGTCATATTTCTAAAGAGCCTGCATACCTTCAGCCCTCTTTGTAAACCACAAAGCACTTGATAAGATTTTATACTTAGGTCATCATGATTGGATTTTTGGATATTCCCTGATAGTTCTTCAGTTAATCCCTCTTCCTATCCCCCTTCCTAGTGACAAACTTTCTCTTCAAAGGGTCTCAAGTCTTTTATGTGTTCCTCTGATGTTGTTCCTCTACTGTACTGGTGATTCTACAGTGTATTCTATCTCATCTCATTTAATTTTCATATTGACTGTTCATGAAAGATATTACCCTCATTTTACAGAAGGGGAACTGAGCTCAATAAGCTTGTATAACTTAACCCAAATGTACATTCTACAGGCAGCAAAGCTGAGGTTCAGACACTTTCCTCTCTCCTTCCCATTCATATGTGTACTTTTTCTGTCTAAATACAAAAAAAAAAAAATTAATGACTGCCAATTAGAGTATATTTGTTTATTCTTGACCCTATACTTTGGAGAGTTTTTGGAGATGCTGAGATAATTTGTCCCTGTAATGAGAAATGAATGTATGTCTGTAATACAATGGCATAAATCACATAGAATTAACCATATGATATACCAGCTTGGGGTGCTATGGGAGTCAGTGTAATGGGAGCATAGAAAATTGAGGTGATAACTACTGTGGAGTTGAGGAAACCCCAAATTAGGAGAGATGGAGCTGTCAAGACACAGAATGAGGAAAAAGGGCATTCTAGGCAGAGAATGCTCTGAAGAATACTTTTTAAGCAGAGAAAACTATAAAAAGGCACAGAAATGTGAATTTCCAGTTCTTTTGAAATTCACCTTTTTCATATTCATTATTGTTAAGCTAGAACATTTGTTAACCTAGTATAAAGTTTCACTTGTTGATTTCTAATTAAGGTTTTATTCTCCAGATTTTAAAAATCTTTATTGCTCTTCCTCACCTTAGTGTCACCTGCAGCTTTTAGGAGCCAACCTTGTATGTAGTCATTATCTAAGTCTGCCTGATAGCACTAAGTAACATGCAAAAGTAATATTTCATTAGTTTTTTTAAAAATAAACTTTATATATTTAAATCGTCAAATTTTTCCCCTGATTATTTAGTGGGTTGGCCAAAAAGCCCATTTAGTTTTTTCAGTAAAATAAAAGACTCATTTTTCCTTTTCACCAGTAACTTTATTGATTTGGATATTTTGAGTATGTTGAATATCTTCCACGTGGCATAACATTGATTGTTCTCAGTTAATGTCTCAATTTGATCTCCATCCACTTCAACTGGTCTACCTGACCGTGGCACATCGTCCAACGAGAAATCTCAGCACGAAGCTTCATAAACCACTTTTGACACATTCCATCAGTCACGGCACCTTCTGCATTAGCTGCACAAATCTTTTCAGTTGTGTTCTTACCTTTCTTGAAATAATAAAGCATAATATGCTAAAAATGTTGCTTATTTTCTTGCATTTTCAGTATTAAAATGACTACACAAAAATTCACCAATTTTGATAATTTTTTTTAAAATGCTCGCTGATACGACAGCTGTCACAATACAATAACAAAATTGTTTCAAATGAAGTTAAAAACAACTAAGTGCTACTAGAGCCATCTTATGGAGAAAAAAATCCAAACTTTTTGGCCAACCCAATAATAATCTATATTAGCCTAAATGTGTACTCATATAAAACAGTACGTTGTATTTTATCAGTTTTTACTCACAATAGTAAAATGTGCTTCTTGTAAAAGTTTCATTTTATAACATAGGAATTGAATAAGCACTCTAACCTACCCCCTAGAGTTTAGTGTTGTTAACAAATTGTTACACATTTGAATGTGTTTAATGAATGGATAAAGAGCAGAATTACAAAAGTGGGAGAAAGTGAAGTATGTAATGTTAGAGATGGGGCCATGCTGGTAGGGGGTGATGAATAGTGTATAGGAAAAATAGCCCCTTTGCCCCTTGCATTAAAGTTGCCATGGTGGTAGTGTGCCCTGCCTCCCTCCTCCTGAGGGTAGATCTTTATGTCAGCAGGGCTGTAATGTAACAACAGCTTTGTAGAGTAGATAGACACAAAAGAAACAAACAGTACAAACACTTTGCAGGAGGTGGTAGAAACCTGGTGTAGAAGGGCAGCTGTAAGTTACTGGTTACTGACTCTCCAGTTTTTCTGCCTGGCAACATAGTTTGGTAGAGATGTCTGGCACTTGTGCCATTGCTCTCCTTTTTATTTCGAATAGTGTTCACAAGCATAGTGTTTATTGCAGCTCAGTGTATGAAGTCTGTTCCCCTGCATTGGAACCACATACCTATATACCAAATACCTCAGGCTACCAAATACTGACCTGCTATAGCTAGAACTGTGCTGTCCAATATAGGAGCCATTACTTGGCACGCAGATTAGTAAGAACTTGAAATGTGTCAGAGTAAAGATGTGCAATACGTGTAAGATACATGAGACTTTGAAGACCTAGTACCCCAAAAATATAAAATAATTCAATATTTATTACATACTGAAACAAAATTATTTTGGGATATATTGGGTTAAATAAACTATAAAATTAAGTTTTAAAATGTGGCCACTAGAAATTTTTAAATTATATGTGAGGCCAGCATTCTATTTCTATTAGCACTGTTTTAGAGACTATTTAATGTGTAAGGTGTCTAGTTTGAAGTTTGTTTTTCTTAAATAGTACTATAGTTTAAATTATTAGAAGTATACATACTGTATTATGTGCTTTGTGTTGTTGGCTTGGGAAGCTAAGTTTTAGAGATATGTTTGTTTCTGTAGGAAAAAAGTTTAAAATCTATAAAGTTGTCTAAGTGAATTGCAGGTTTAGGCAGTAAAACAAATAAAACCTCTCAAGATCCATCCATTCATTTTATTCTTCACCATTGATAACCTACCTATTGGGTATGTCTGTTGCCTCCCTCTTAGCTAATAAGTTCTTTTTTTTTTAACAGCAGTTTTACCACTTTTTTTTTTTAAGATTATATTTATTTATTTTTAGAAAGAGGGGAAGGGAGAAAGAGAGGGCAAGAAACATCAATGTGTGGTTGCCCCCCACACACACCCTACTGGGGACCTGGCCTGCAACCCAGCCATGTGCCCTGACTGGGAATTGCACCAGCGACCCTTTGGTTCACAGGCCGGCACTCAATCCACTGAGCCACTCCAGCTAGGGCATTAGCTAATAAGTTTTTTATCTGACATAGATTTTCTTGCTTATAAGAACCAGATTATATTCCTTTTTTCTCTCTGGCATTTCTTGCTTTGACTCTATGTTTTTACAACCCTAACTCTTTTATTGTCACTTCCTTCAAAACATTCAAGTATTTCTTGATTTTTTTGCTTGCTTCTCCTCCCTTCCTCTGAATTCCTGAAGTATACCTGCCCCTGTCTTGTAAAGATAATCACTTTTTACTTTGTATTTTAATACTGTACATCCATTATCTGCTCTACTGAAGGGTACATACCTCGAAAAGATCTTTGTACTGAATTAGAGTCATGTAACTTGGCTTGGATGCTATCTCTTTAGATTTCATTTATGTTAAAGTATGATTAGTTTCTCTTTATTTCCATTGATTTCTTTTTTTTTTTTTTTTTTTTGGTTTGGTGGTGGTTCTGCAGACAAGTATACAAACGAAACTATCTTAATGAAATTACCCCAAATCTTTGAAGATCAGAGTACTACAGGGATAACCTAAACAGATAATACTAACCAGGAAGTAAACATATAGCAGTTTAAATATTTTTTAGAATGATGGGAGAAGGAAAGAGGGATTTCAGGAAGAAGAAGAAGTTAGAGAATAGTAAAATGTATCGGTTACATATAATTATTGCAAAGTAGACCAGAGTATAGATGGGGGAAATACACATATCTTACCATTTAGAGGCAACCATTGTTAACCCTTCTGCATATAACTAACCTCTTGTATTTGAAAAATATGTTTATTATAAAAATAATACAAGTACATGCTCATTATAAAAATTCAAACATAGAAATATTTAGTATAGCAGATTTTCCTTTTCCTTCCTTCACAGTTCTTCCCTTTCTCCATAGGGAACATTTTTTTATATAGTATTTGTATAAATACACACATTTTTGTTATTATATTTAATGTATATGAAATTGTGTTATTCAGTGATTTGAGTTTTCTCTACTTAGTATACCTGAGAAATGTCTCCAAATTATAGATCTCTTGCATTTTAAAAAATGGCAGGATAGAATTTTTTTTAGAGAATTGCCCCTATTTAAAAATTCCAATAGTGCAGAAAAGGATTGAGTAGAATGGTCGCCCAGTCCAAGCCCCGCTCTGTAGCTGTTACCTTGATTTTTGTATAATATTCCATAAACCTTTTATGCTTCTTTGGGTTCTCTTTTTCTTCCTTCCTTTTTTCTTATATTCTAACACAAATTGGACCGTGTGTGTGTGTGTGTGTGTATTCATACATATATATGAACTTGAAAGTTTTTTGCTATTAACATTATTTAAAAACTCTCATACTGTTTAATGACTGATTTTTCATCATTTAAAGTACCGTACTTTACTTAACCTTTCTCTTATTGTTAGATGCTTAAATATCCCAGTTTTTCACCATTATGTTAAAGTCTGTTAAAATTCATAGTTAAAAAAGTAAAAATAAAATTCACAGTTAAGCACTTGAATGAATTCCAGTGCTTTGATGGCTTGGGGGGAAAAAAGGCTTAAAAATTAGAATGGAAAGGAAAGGTTGAGTTTATTTTCAGTTGCACTTCTGTTTCAAAACTGATGGAAATCAAAGTTTAATTTTGGCTGATTATACTTTTAAATTGCCAAATATAAATGTCTAGTTTAAATACACTTTTTTTTAGGTTTGTAATGTGTAAGTTGATTAGTTACTAAATCCTTGTTTGAGTTCTATAATTCTATATAAATTTTTCCAATAGAGGCACAGTTATTTATCAGCTTTTAATGTAAAACTTGTAAATAGATAAGTAATGGATTTTTTATCTTTGTTTTTTAATCAGTGACTTTTTTGAACGAACCATTCTGTGCAACAGTCTTGTGTGGAGTTGTGCTGTGACGGGGAGACCTGGACTGACCTATCAGGAAGCACTTGAGTCAGAAAAAAAAGCAAGACAGAATCTTCAGAGTTTTCCAGAACCACTAATTATTCCAGTTTTATACTTGACCAACCTTACCCATCGTTCACGCTTACATGAAATTTGTGATGATATTTTTGCATATGTCAAGGATCGATATTTTGTTGAAGAAACTGTGGAAGTCATTAGGAACAGTGGTGGAAGGTAAAGTACTTTCTAATTTTTTCTTTTGATAATTTATACATCTACATTGCTTAAAGTTCAAAATATACAAAAGGCTGAAATGAAGAAAGCTTCCCTTTTACTACCCTCCAGCCTACCTTGTTAACCGTCTCTATAGAGCCCTGGTGTTAGCACTTTCTTATATATTTTTCTAAATACATAATTTTTATATAAACAACCAAAAGTATATATGTGCACACACAGTCTGCGGCCCCCTTTAAATGCAAAAGGTAGCATACTGTATGCTATACCTTTTTTCACTCAAAATATCTATAAGATCAATCCATTGCTTTATAAATCACCTTCCTTCTCTTTTTTATTTGCTGTAGAATAAGTTCCATTATATGTAAGTTTCATCTTTATTTAAAAGTAAAAAGACATTAGGTAAAGATATCTACTGTGTCCTCTTTATATTACCTGATAGTTTAAATATACTTGTTCTTGCTGGTTTTAGTGGTTCCTTTGATGAGGACTGTTTTATGTACTTTACTAAGCTCTTTTTTTAATTCAGGTCTTCAAGAAAAAAAAGATTTTTTTTTTATATATGAAAATTTAAAATGACATTTAGCCTTCTTTACTTTGGCGCAGTAACTGTAAAATGTTTTTTGACTGCTTTTTCCCTCTCTTTATTGACCTGAATGCAGGATTTTTTTCTAAATTTTAAACTTTAGCAATCAAAAGTTATTTCATTATGTTCTTTATTTTACTTTGGAGAATCACCATGAGTTTATATGTAATTTCAGAATGATATCTGAAAATATTATGATCCATTTTAGTTGCTAAATGAATCTTAAAAGGTCAAGAGATGCTGCTCTGTCTGGGTCACTCAGTTGGTTAGGGCATCATCCCGATATGCCAAGGTTGTGGATTCAATCCCTGGTCAGGTCACATACAAGAAACCAGCCATTAAATGCATAAATATAAATAAGTGGAACAACAAATCTACATTTCCCTCTCTCTCTAAAAATCATAAAATGTTTTTAAAGCCAAGAGATGTTTATATTAAGATCTAAATTTGTTTGGATTTGATTTTGATAAATAATTGGGTAATTTAAAAAAATTATTGTAGAAGCATGAAATGGTAAAAATTGAAGAATTTTTCATGTCTAGTGACTTTTGGGAAAAAGTTCTATCTTTATTTTCGGGGGGTAGATTAACATGTCACCATTAATCTCACCAAGAACATACCTTTTTAAAAAGAGACCAAATTATAAATACTGTTTTGGAATATGTTTTATGGTTTTTGGTGATATATTTAGAAAACAAATTTTTGTGTTGCAATCTACAGCATATCACCAAAAGGAGTAATAGGACTGTGTTAGGGGACCAGTTTTTTTCTCCCTACAGTCATTTTTTAATTTGACTTATGCAAAAGTATTTTTTAATTTGCAAATCATTGGGGTGCATTAAACTTTAACATTGGGAATATAGCTTACATCTAGAAATGTAGTAGTTCATTGTGTTTTGCAGTTGTTTTTTTTTTGTTCTTGTTATTATACTTTAAAGATGGACTTTAGAGAGTTGTAACTGTTAACAGTAGTAAACAAGGGTGCATTGTAGAAATAGGAAATCTGGGAATCACAATTTTATTGATTATTCATCAGGAAACACCTCGCTTAAGAGGGCTTTAAATTATAAAGTATAAGAAATTGGCATTTCTCAGCAAACTTTTAAGACTTAATTTTTGTAATACACATTGGCTATTCTTAATCCTTGTGCAGGAAAAGAGAAATTATGAGAGACTCCTTGACTTTTTGCCTTTAGCACCTGGGTGGTTGGTCAGATGCAGACGCCCCAGGAAGTAATATGAGTCTAGCCAGCTCTGCTTTCACCTCAGGTCCAGATATTTCTGATTGCTCTGATACTGTGTTTCACATGTTGCCTAGTGATTCATACATGCCACTTACAGGATAGACACTGAGTTGGGTAGTGGGGATTACAAAAGGAGTTAAGGTGCCCTTCAAGATTCAGTTAAGAAAGAGGCAGACATTTTGACTTCCCAAGTATTAAAATAAATGTATGAGCGTAGTAATTCAGGAACATCCAGGTCCAGAGTGCCATAAAAGCTAGGCCTGGGGATCCTACACTCATGCTAACACTAGATATTTTAGTTTTTTAATCGTTGCCAAATCTGATGATATCTCAAGTGTTTATTTGCTTGTTTAGGTCCTTTGCCCATTTTTCTTTTGGCTTGTTTGTCTTCAGTAGATTTATAAGAGCTATTTATTAAATATTAGGCATATTATACTCTATCTTACTGTTGCAGATATTTTTCCATTTCATTTTTTGTTGTTTTTCCTAAAAATTTCCTATATATGCAGTTAATGTAAAAAGAATTTTTAAAATATATATAAACAGTAATGATATGATTAAGGAATAAAGAACAAAAGTGCAATCAATATTCAATGAATTTACCACTTGGTTTTCTTTTCTTTTTTTTTTTTTAGATTGTAGAAACTTTAATTTTTTTCCTTTTTTTTGTTGTGCAATTACAGTTGTCCCCATTTTCTCCCCATTACTCTCCCCCACCCACACCCCCCACATTCAGTCCTCCCACACATCCCCACCGTTGTCTTTGCCCATGGGTCCTTTATACATGTTCCTTGATGACCCTTCCCACTTGGTTTTAATAGAATACTTTTATATTTGATTTTTGTTTATAGTTTGAGAAAAGTTACATGTTTCTAATTTTATTGGGGGCAGATTAGTGTGATAGTGAAGGATCTAGGCTTTGGAGTCAGACTGACTTTACTGGACAAGGACATTCTTTCAGACTGTTTATTATGGGACTAAAATGAAAATGTGTTGGGGGTACACATTTTGAATTGCTACATAAATGGAATATACTAGTAGCGTTTTATGGGGGAAATAAGGTTGCTATTGGCTCAAGAGATTTATATGGAAATTAATATATTTTTCTATTATTGACTGGCTTTTCTAATAAAAATTAAATTTTATAATTAAGCTTCAAGCCTGACTTAAGATTTCTGCTACTTTAGATGCTAAGTTCCTTTACGCTTTTCACTTAAGTTTCAGTTTAAATAAACTTTAATATGTAAGCTTGCCTAATGACTAGATTTCCTTTGGTTGGAGTTGTACCTCCACCACCTATTTACCATCTGCATAACTTTTGGGCAAATATTTAATATCACTTATCTCTCCTTCGCATACTTAGTGGATTTATTGTGAAGATTAACTGAGATACTGCTGCATGTGAAGTGCTGGGTACACAGCAAGTGTTCAATAAACAAGTAAAAAAAGTCAATTTTTTTCCATTTTGATTTTTGAGTTCTCTGTCATGCTTATAAACTTTTATTCTAACTAGTTTCTGGGGTTTCTATTTGGGTTTTTGTTTCCATAATTTTGATTATAGGGCAGTGGTGTATACTGTTTAGGTGGCCAGTAGGGCCTTGTTCTTACCAAGTCAGTGACCATTCCTGTTTCTGGCACTGTCAAATACTGTGTAGTGCTGTTTATGTCCTGTGAGGATAGCTTCTTTTTTTTTTTTTAAATAAAGATTTTATTTATTTATTTTTTTAGAGAGCAGGGAAGGGAAGGAGAAAGAGGGAAAGAGAAACATCAGTGTATGGTTGCCTCTCACGCGCCCCCTACTGGGGACCTGGCCCGCAGCCCAGACGCGTGCCCTAAACGGGAATCAAACTGGTGACCCTTTGGTTCACAGGCTGGTGCTCAATCCACTGAGCCACACCAGCCAGTGCAGGACAGCTTTTAAGATGACCGTTTTAATTTGTTCTCTTGCTTCCACATGTAATGGCGAGTGTATCTGTCCGCTTTAATAAACCACAGTCAATAGTCTTGATTTCATCATTACATGAGTAGCATTGCCTGCTGTTTTCCACAGAGATGTTTTAAGAGATAATACATTAGGTACCGGCCATCTTAATCTCCAGGTTGCTACAACCCAGTTGAATAAAGATTTTTTCAAATTAATATTAGAAAATAAAACAAAACAAAACAAAAACAGCTCTTATTTTATTACATTGGTATGGGGAAATGACTGGTATGGGCATGATGTTTTTTATTTGGAATGTGTTCTAGACCCCCAAGGATATGTATCACTTCTGGCTTCACATCTACTTGTGTAACTTTTGGGATTGAGTTCAATATTGAGATGATGGTAGTGGTAAGACCTTGGCATCCTCAAGGGGTGGGCTAGGGCAAGCCCAGCTTTGATGATGAGACAAACTCCAAGTTGAATTTCTTTAGTATTCCTATTACTTTTTATTTGTAGGCTCTTTTGGCCCATCTACCTGGCAGTGGCAGAGGTTTATCATCACGGGGCTTACGTAGAGAAATAAATGGATTTCTCCCAGTGACTGAGAAATGGGAGGCACTTACATAAGGTCCACTAGTATGAGATATCTGTGCTTCCACTCCCACCTTTCACTCTTCATCCTTTCTCCACAGAATGTGAAGTTACAAGAACTTGCTTATACAATGCATCCATTTTCATTTCCCTCTTTCTTTTTTTGTTGTTGTCAAATGAGCTTTATTGAGATATTTATTAATTTATTGTATTATGTTATTATATTTTATTTAGTTACTTTATTTTATTCACACACCATAAAATTTGTCCACCTAAAAGGTGCAATTCAGTGGGTTTTAGTATATTCACAAAGTTATGGGGCTATCACCACTGTCTAATTGCAGAATATTTTCATCACCCCAAGAAGTCCTGTACTCATTAGCAGGCACTCCCAATTACCCTCTCCCCTCAGCCTCTGGCAACCACTAATCTATAATGTCTCTATGGATTTGCCTATTCTGGATATCTCATATAAATGGAATCATAATATGTATCCTTCTGTGTGTGGCATCTTTCATTTACTAAATATGTTTTCAAGGTTCATCCACATTGTACAATAGCATCTATCAGAATTTTATTTCTTTTTATTGATGAATTCTGCTCTATGGATCTATTACATTTTCTTTATCTGTTCATCAGTTGATGGACATTTGGGTTTCCACTTTTGGGCTATTATAAATAATGCTATGAAGAACATTCATGTACAGGATTTTGTGTGAACACATGTTTTCAGGTGTCTTGGGTATATATCTAGTATTCTAGTAATTGCTAGGTCATATGGTAACTATGTTGAGTATTTGAGGAACCTCCAAACTTTTCCAAAGCAATTGCATTGTTTTACATTCCTGCTTGCAACATATGAGAGTTCCAGTTTCTCCATATCCTCACCAAGTCATAGATATGGACAATTTGTTAATTGTCCATCATTTTTATTTTGCCATCCTACTGGGTGTGAAGTGGTATCTCACTGTAGTTTTGATTTGCATCTCCCTAATGACTAATTATGCTGAGCATTATTTCATGTGCTTATAGATCATTTGTATATTTTCTTTGGAGAAGTGTCTACTTTGGTCCTTTGCCCATTTTAAAATGGGTTTATTTATCTTTTTATTACATAGTCATAAGTAAGCATTCATTGTTTTTGGAATCAAGTCCCTTAGCAGATACATGATTTACAAATATTTGCTGTTCTTTGAATTGCGTTTTCACTTTCTTGATGGTTGCATTTGCTGCTCATTCTCCCTCTCCTTTTAACTTTTGTTTCTGTTCCTCAATAGCATCTATCTTTTGTTTCTATCTCTGTTCACAGTACTTATCAGTGCTCCTAAAGACTGCTTAATCCATTAGACTGAGATTTACTGGGAAGAGTATGCTACGGTACAGAGAAATGGGAGAGATAGGGGTTGAATTAGTCAGCCTAGGCACTCTGGATCTTTTCTTCTCAGTATTCTTTTCTTATTATCTCATTACCTTTAGATACCCCTCCTTACTTTCTTTTTGCATCTTACAGGTATAGATTAGGTGCTTCCCTCCCCACCAAGACTTTCTGTTTTGAAATAAGCAAAACAGATTCTTCTAGGAGATATTTTGTCATTGCTGTGACAGAGGAAGTAAAGAGAACAACTAAGTACTTGACTGAGCCAGCTGTTTAGTTCTTTACCCTCCCCATCCTGATCACCACCCAGTATGCCTGCCAGTCGTGCTGACATTAGTTCTCTGCTCCTTCCTTAGGGCCTAAAGGAGGAGTGGGAAGATGTATGGTCATATGAAAAGAACATTAAACTAGGTGGGAGTCAGGTCTATTAGTTTTTAAATACCTTCCAGATGTTTTGTGTATACATTATATCAGCAGATATAAGGCAAAAACTTATGTTTAATTTACAGATGAGAAGCAGAGATCTAAAGAAATTAAATAATTTTTTGTAATTGTTCAGCCTATATGTACTGATCTCCTGTTACTAACTTGTACTGTTCTAGACACTAGAGATATAGCAGTGAACAAAACAAAGTCATGGAGCTTCTAGTCCAGCTTTACAAATAGTCAGTGGTAGGATTTAAATTCAGGTATGGCTGATTTACAAAGCCATTTTTTTCTCTCTTTTTTTTTTTAAATTGTTGTTCAGTTATAGTTTTCCCCATTTTTCCCGTTGCTCTCTCCTGCCCCGCCCATCCCTCCTCAGCCAATCCCCACCCTGTTGTCTGTTACCGTGGGTCCTTTATACATGTTCCTGACTAGACCCTTCCCCTACTTTCCCCCAGTATCCCTCTTCCCTCTGGTCACTGTCAGTTTGTTCCTTATTTCCAGGTCTCTGGTTCTATTTTCCTTGTTTTTTTGTTTTGTTCATTAGGTTCCACTTAGAGTTGAGATCATACGGTATTTGTCTCTCGCTGCCTGGCTTATTTCGCTTAGCATAATGCTCTCCAGTTCCATCCATGCTGTCACGAAGGGTAGGAGTTCCCTCTTTCTGCTGCATAATAGTCCATTGCATAAATGTACCACTGCTTTTTGATCCACTCATTTACTGATGGGCACTTAGGCTGTTTCTAGCACTTGGCTATTATAAATAACACTGTTACGAATGTTGGGGAGCATAGGTTCTATGGAATTGGTCTTTCAGGATTCTTAGAGTATAATCCCAGCAGTGGGATCACAGGGTCAAAAGGCAGTTGTATCTACAAAGCCATTTCTTTCAATCTGTCACTATCTCCTTGGTTTTGGATTCTGCTCTTTATGATTAGCTGTATGGCTTTGAGCAAGTAATTTGAATTCTTTAAGCTTTAGTCTTCTTCATCTGTTAAATTGCCTTACAGGATGAAATGACATAATGAATGTGATTTTAAAAGCTATGTTATGTATATTGTCATTTGATGTACTTGTCTTGTATGGGGGCAAGGAGTATATGGGAAATCTCAATATCTTCATTTCATTTTTGCTATTAATCTAAAACTGCTCTATAAAACTGAAGTCTTTATATTTAAAAAAGTTATATGCTTTCTTCTCATTAAGATTGAACTTTATAATTTTTTAAAATGTTTTCCTAATAAGATTCACATACATCAGTACAAAAGGTGAAAACCTAGAATGCATTTCTCAGATCCTCCCATCAGAGATAACTCACTGTCAAAAAATTAATGCATATGCCCTGGCTGGTATGGCTCAGTGGATTGGGTGCCAGCCTATGAACCAAAGGGTTGCCAGTTTGATTCCCAGTCAGAGCATATGCCTGGGTTGTGGGCCAGGTCCCCAGTAGGGTGCGCACAAGAGGCAACCACACAGTGATGTTTCTCTACCTCTCTCCCTCCATTCCCCTCTCTCTAAAAATAAATTATTAAAAAATTAGTGCATAATTTTTTGGGGGGGTTCCTATACTACACTAAAGTTTTAAAAACAGCAAGCAGCTTTTTCACTTAGTAACTGTTTGGATGTCTTCCTATGTCAGAATATGTAGATGTGTACCATTTCTAACTGGTTTTGCATAAACTAGATAAACTATTAGATCCTAAAAAGCTTACTTGTAACATTACCTTTTTCTGAGGATGAAGAAAGTTACTCCTTTGCTAGCCCCTGTGAATTCTCTTTTTGAAAATAATAAACTGCATTTGCTTCCAAATAATCTTTAACTTTTGATTGACAGACCTTGCCCAAAGTAGTTTAAATCAGTAAAATGGCAGAACTGGATTTACGCAAGTTTCATTTGTAGCTAGATTTTTCCAAATATTATCCCAACACTATTTAGATTTAAAATTTATAATATAAAATGTTATCTACTCAAGAAGGTTAAAAAAAAACCGCCTGTCACTTGTTTTTATAGCTGCCTTGTAAAATAAAGATTATAGGTACTTTTAAATCTTACAAGCTATATCAATTTTGGAATCAAATAGTGACCAGTCAGCTGGAGCTCTTAACTATGGAACAATTAAAATATATTCCCTGTGGCTATGTTGCATTGGTGGAATGCTTTAAGCACTTTAGTCTAATGAAGTATGAGAAAGTTAAGCATAAAAATCTATCATATAGAGAGTGGGCACTTAATATATGTTAAAATTGAAAATGAGTAAATGGACTTTTTATCTTTGGGTCTTGTTTTATATTACTAGCCTAAGTGGTTATTAATGATTCATAATTTTAAAATGCATTAATATTTAGGACAAAGAGAAATACTAAGTATGTTGAAAACATAGTAGGAACAAAAGATATAAGTGAAAAAGTACAGTTATTTCTATTTAAAAGGTCAGTAGTATAAGCTAACATTCATAATTAATGATTATGAATGGTATTAATGATTCATAATTTTAAAGTGCATTAATATTTAGGACAAAGAGAAATACTAAGTATGTTGAAAACATAGTAGGAACAAAAGATATAAGTGAAAAAGTACAGTTATTTCTATTTAAACATACATGCATGCGTGTCAATAACTGGGATTAATCAAGGAGAAATTATTGGAAAAGGGTTTCTTGGCCAGAAACAGGAAGGCAGAGAAAAATGTAAATTAATAGAAAGGATTAAAGGCAGAAGGCTTCTTATTTAGGTACAAAGATAGTATATAGAATTTTTATCAACATAAACTTACTATAGCTCTTTTTCAGAAAGGTGGCTTTCTGTTTGTTAGCTTATACTACTGACCTTTTAAGATCAAAATTCATGGTTCTCAGCCAAGGAGAGCACTAAGAAGCATCCTAAAATGGTTTAAATCTCTCTTTCCCAATGACCCTAATATGATATTATAATTTTTGTTAGAAACAAAAAGAAGCTATTTGGGACAGCTGGGAGGTTTTGTTTTGCTTTTGGAATTTTATGTTACAGTGGAACCGTCTTCAGATAGAGACTGTGTTTGTTGTATGTACCAGAGCCCCTACTTACAACCTAATTGACCCCCAGATTATCATTGCAAGTTTAACAGTTACAATTTAGAATCTTTATATGCATACATAATAACATAAATTGGGAGGCCAGCCTGGGAAGCCTTTTTTATACCCTAAAAAATTTGTTAGTTGTGTATGTAATAATTTCTTTGCAGATTCTTACTTTTATGCACTCTATTTTGATGTGTAGAAATCATCTGACTTTATTTGATTTGAGTAACTCAGGTTGTAAAAGAGAATGCTAGTATATTGAACTTCTTTAATGAAAATAGGGATTTTAAGATGAGTTTTTATAATGTTTATGGTTGAGATGGAAACAAACCGGAGAACAGAACTCCCTTTACACACTTTTTGCATTACACAGAACTCTCTGGCTGGTCTTCTGATAAGTGTGGACTGTAGAGGACCAGTCAATACTTTGGTGAGATCCAACAAGTGACCCTTCTTAAAATTGCCATTCTCATATGTATTAATATTTTTAGAGAAGGAATAATTTATTTTAAGTTAAAGAATAATTTAAATAACTTATATTCAGTAGGCCTTTATCCTAAGTAGTTTAAACTAATAAATCTTTATTAAAGTACATTATTGTCTTATGATGAAATTCACCCTTTTTAGTGTATAGTTCTGAATTTTTATACCAATAGTCACATAACCCACCACAATAAGACATAGAAGAACATTTTTATTACTCTCCCAAGAGTTTCTTTGTGCCTCTGTGTAGTCACCCCTTGCCCTACCTCCTAGCCTCTGGCAACCACCAATCTAGTTTCTGTCCTTATAATTTTGTCCTTTACAAAGTATAAATATAAATGGAATCTTGGGTCTATTTCTGGACTCTCTTATCTATCTGTATGGCTACCCTTTAGTCAATACTACAGTGTCATTATTTACTGTAGCTTTTTAGTAATACATATATAGTATACATTAATCTTTTATTGATTTTTTTCTTGATGTGAAATGAATGTTAATTGGAGTTAATGCTTTTCTAATATTTATCATTTAGCATTTTTAAATAAAACTTTTAATTTTGAGAGAACGCTTCACATGCAGTTGTAAAATAATACAGAATTTCCCCCAGTAATACTACTGTCTTGCAAAATTATAGTACAGGATCACAACCAGGATGTTGACATTGATATTTCATGATATACAACATATCTATGACTACAGGAATCCCTCATGTTTCTCTTTTATAACCACACCCACAAATCATAGGTTGTTAAACTTATTTTCCTTCTTTAGATTTTCAGTTTCCTGAAATAAATGTGACTTAAATCTGTACTGCCAGTAACAAGGTAACTTTCAACTTTGAAAATCTTATTCAGCTTTTATTAGCTGAATTGAATAATATAGTACTCTGATTCAAAATAAGTTTAACATAGACAAAATGTTTATAAATGATCAGTATTTAATAAAAATAGCCAATACAACTAATAGATTGCTTATTACTTTTTTTTAATCACCCAAAATTTGACTTGGTGCAGGTAAGAGAAAAAATTTTAGTGGCATAAACAAAATAGAAATTTCTCTCTCATGTAAAATTAAGTACTGAAGTTGTAGTGTAGGACTGGGTATGCAGGTCCACAAAGTTGTCAGGAACACAGGCTTTTTCCTGTTTCTGCTCCATTATCCCAAGGTTATGACATTGTTTTCTTTGTACAGGATAACAGAAAGATAAAGCAAGCTTGTCTACCTTTATCCATCCTTCACTTTAAAGTGTATTTAGGTGTTCTAAAATAATACTATTATCATGTTGAAAACCAAAGGTCACTTGCTTCTAAATCTATGGTGCCTTTTCATTTTATTTAATGTTTTGTTGTTTCTGATCTTCATACATTGGTCTTGCCTCCTCACAAGGTTATCATCTCTCCGCACATGTTGGCATCAGAATGCCAGGCCAGCATAAAGCTGAGTGCACAAACACTTGGCATACATATTAATCTGAATAAATTGGTTGGAATTTTTAAGTATTTTAACAAAGCGTTAATTACTTCGGTTGATACTTCAGCCAAACTAACCCGTGTGACTTTAAGGTAATAATTTTGAATACTAAACAGTTTAAACAGTGTGCTGGTAATATCCCGGTGTTTGAAACGTATTAAAAATATGAAAGATTTAATCCATATATCATATCCAGAATTTCCTTCCCCAAGATTTTTATTTGTATTATATATCTTTTAATAAATAGACTTAATCTTTAGTAAGAATCTGGTGATTTTTGTTATGATATTTCAGGCTTATAATAGGTCAAATGCCAATTGTAGAAATTACAAGACCTGGTCTGTAGAGTCTTGTTGGGGGTGAGGGGAAGAGTCTTGGAACAGTTCAAACTGATAATATTCCTCAAGCTACTCTAATCAGTTTGTCTAAAAAGTAAGGTGTTAATGAACAAAACACCCTTTTCTGACTTCCTCTTCTCCACTCACGAGTAATGAAGTCTTACTTGAAGTAGCAGACTTGTTGACTAGTTTCCTCCACTTAAAATGAGATACCATTTAATCTCCTTTAATTTGAGCTTTTTAAACTCTAAACTTCAAATTAAGCATGTCTACTCTATATCTACCTACAAAGTTGAAGTTATTATCTAAGCGCAGCATTTAAAATAAATGTTTAAGAAAATGAAATGTTAATGAGGCAGCACAGGTGGGCAGGTGTAAAGTGTGCGATTGATTTAATACACCCCTTTTTAGAGACCCAGGCGGAGAGGGGCCATCCTTTTCCCAAATAGGTCTCCTGAGGTTTTTAGTCTTCTTCCCTTTGGCTGTTAAATGTTTATCTTTTACCCTAAATGTCTGCATATATTTCAAATCTAGAATGTTTTATGATTTGCTGTTGCTTTAATGAACTTGTATTTTGAGATATAAATTGAACTATGACTATTAAATAAATGACTATTAAAACAGAAACAACTTTTTAGGGGGAGAGGTATACATGTATACTATTCCAAAATATTCTCATAAATGGCTATTTCCTTATTTAGCTTGTCACCATTACAGATTTATGGCTAACTTCTGCTGTGTCTTCCTTCTTTTCTTGCTGCTGTTCCACAGACTTGATTTCACTCTGAAATGTGTTTCAGTTGTTGACACTTCAGAAGTTTCTTGACTGCCTAGACTTAAATCTCTGAAATGCCCTTGGGTCAGCATAGTGTTGCTGTTCCCCTTCAATCCAGTAATAGAGTGGAAGATTAGAAAGCTAATAGGCTTCGGAGTCAGACAGTTAAAAAGCTGGCTGTACCATTACTAGTTATATGACCATGAGCAAATAATTTAACTTTTCTCACCCAGAACTTCAACTCCTGAAAACTGTAACTTGCAGAGTTGATATGAGGAGACAAATAGGTATAACTTACATACTTATCTGGCACATAGGGACTCTAATAATAGCCTCCATTCTGTCCTTAAATAATGGAGCATAATTTTAATTTAGAAAGTTCCTGTACTCTTAGCGACCCACCAGCTGGATCTTATTTCGTAATTCTTTAACCTTTGTTACATGCTCTAACCTTTGGACTCCTTAGAACCCATAAATTATAGCGAGTTGTTTTGAATAATAGACTAAGTCTCTTTGGAAATCTATTAGATGGTGCTGATACCTTGTAGTTAACTGAAGTTTAAGCACCAACAAGAGGTCTAGCCTTTGTTAGATTAACAAGAACTGATACCTGTGGTTTGGATGAGATACAAAGTTAACAGTAGCAATGATAATAACTAGTATAATTTATAAATAAAACATCTACTACATTCTAGGCACTGTCCATATGCTATACTGGTTTCTTTCTCCATTTTTCCCCTGTCAGGGAGTTACATTTCTAGCTGTTAATTTTTTGTTGATTTTAAGTTAGTTCTTAAATTATTGTAGCTCTGTGGGCCTTATTGGGGTCATATACTATTCCTTTCAGTGGATGGTCAAACCATTTTAGGCACCACATCAACCATACCTGTACCCAGAGTAGACCCATCTACTTTGTTTATTCCTTGTGACCACCATCAGCACTTAGGAGACTCAACTGGGCCCTAACAGTGAAAACCATCTTTTTCTAACTTGAACAACCTTGTCACAGGTTCACTGAAAAGCTTTCTTTATCACCTCCTGGAACTCTGAGCAATATGATCCCTGGATATGACACCCAGACACTTCAAAAGTGGGGCCATTTGATTCCTTGCATATTTTTGTGTTGTTCATGTCACTAAATTACAGAACCTTTTTATTATTAGTCTACATAATTACCTAACAAGTTTTGATATGATTTCCTGTAGTTGCTCCTCTTTAGAAACACCAATTTAGTTCTACCAGCCAATGGTGAAAGTAAACCTTCAGTTCTTATGACACCATTTCCATATGCTGCCAATATAGGCTTGGTAATTGAGCTTAACTTTTAGAACAAAAAAGTTTCTTTTTTAAATTGCAGGTAAAATAACCATAATGCGAAGTTTACCATTATAATCATTTTTAAGTGTTCAATTCAGTGGCATTAAGTACATTCATAGTGTTGTGTAACCATCATTACTATTTCCAGAATGTTTTCATCACCCCAAACAGAAACTCTGTACCCATTAAGCAATAACTCCTCGTTTGTCCCTTATTCCAGCACCTGGTAACCTTTATTCTATATACTTTCTGTCTCTATGAATTTGCCTCTTCTAGATACTTCAAATAAATGGCTTCATATAATAATTGTTTTGTATTTGACTTATTTCACTGAGCATAATTTTTTTCAAGGTTCATTCATGTTGTGTCATGGATCAGCCTTCTATGGCTGAGCAAGATTTCATGGTATGTGTATACTAGGTCTGTCCAGAAAATATCCAACCTTGAGATGTGGGGAAAAAGAGAGACATTTATTAAAGAATGATTGTAGCTCAGTCCCCTTCAAAGTAGGCACCTTGGGAACTCACACAGTTCTCCCAGTTGCCACTAGATGCCTGTTTTATTTTCCTGAATCTCATCAGTGGTCTGAAATTTCTTCTCTTTCAAAGGTGATTTTAGTTTTTGGAAAAGCCAGAAGTCCCAGGGTGCCAAATCTGGGCCGTGGTGGGGCTGAGTCACCTGGGTCATTTGATGTTTTGCCAAAAAACTCTACACGAGACGTGTAGCATGAGCAGGTGCATCGTTGTGATGAAGATGCCAGTCACCATTTGCCCATAGCTGCAACCTTCTGAATCGTCTGAATATTTTCTGTGGAAGAATGTTCAAACTCAACACAAAATTGGATGCACATTCGTTGTTCTACTCACTCAGTCATTTTGAATGCAGTGGTCACAGTACACATGCCCCTCAACAGCATCTACTGCCCCCACTGACTTGTACAGTGGAGTCATCATTGTTTACGCACGTGCATTTCAGCCCATTCTCCTTGACTGCCAGGTTATGTCAGTGTCACGCAAACTGTTCTGGTTGTATTAACAATGGTTGGACTTTTTCCAGACAGACCTCTTATACATTTTGTTTATCCATTCTTCTGTTGTTGAGCCCTTGAGTTGTTTCCACCTTTTGGCTATTGTGAATAATGCTGTTATAAACAATGGTATACAAATATCTTTTGAGTTCCTTTTTGTTTAACAATGTGCCCATATCTTTAATTTTTGGTGCCCTGACTGGGAATCAAACTGGTGACCTTTCAGTTCACAGACAGGCACTCAGTCCACCGAGCCACACCAGACAGGGCTTGAGTTCTCGTTTTCATTTCTTTTGGGTATAGACCTTGAAGTAGAATAGCCAGGTCATCTGATAATTCTGTGTGTAATCTTTTTAGGAACCGGCATATTGTTTTCCACAGTAGTGCACCATTTTACATGCCCATGGGCAATGTACAAGTGTTACAGTTTCTCTACATCCTCATCAACACTTGTCATTTTTCCAATTTAAAAAAAAAATAATAGTCACATTAGTAGGTATGAATATAATCTCATTGCATTTTTGATTTTTCATTCCCTTTATGACTAAAGATCCTGAATATCTTTTCATGTGTTTATTGCCATTTGTATATTTTTAGGGGAAATGTCTGTTCAGGTTCTTGGACCATTTTTGAATTGGATTTTTTTTTTTGTTGATTTATAAGAGTTCTTTATGTGTTCTTTCCTCTTCAGTATTTCGGAAGATTTTGAAAATTGGTATTAATTCTTTAAATACTTGGTAGATTTCATTTTGTTTGTTTGCTTTTATTTTCGTTGGGAGGTTCTAAATTACCAATTCAATCTACTTGCTATTTATGGATCTTTTTAGATGACCTATTTCTTCTTGAGTCAGTTTTGGTAGTTTGTGTGTGTCTAAGAATTTGCCCATTTCACCTAGGTTATCCAATTTATCAGCATGTAATTGTTCATAGTATTTGCTTACAGTCTTTTTTATTTCTATAAAATCACTTGTAATGTCCCGATTTTCATTTCCATCTTAGTAATTTGAGTCTCCACACTTTTTTCTAAATTCTTTTTAAAGAGCAAATTGTAATGGAGCCATATATGATACTTTTAATTTAACCCATATAGCCCTGGCTGGTGTAGCTCAGTGGATTAAGTGCCAACCTGCAAACCCAGGATCGTCAGTTTGGTTCCCTGTCAGGGCACATCCACATACTCAACATTTTGTTGATTCTTAAACTTTAGGGTTCTGTACAACCAGTTGCTTTCTTCCGTTTGGGTCTGTGCAAAAAAAGCTCCCAGCAGGAAATGCATGGTCCTGATTTTCTCTAAGCCTGACAGCAATGTTAGCTATTGTAGGGGATACTAAAGGTGTTCTCCTAAAGGAGAATATAAGCATATTCTAAAATGTACACTAATGAAAATAAGTGCTAATTTCTTCTTAAAATAACCAGCTTCCCCAAATCAACCAATTCTAAATATACTGTTTGTCTTTCTGAAATTGTATGCTTTTGTTTATTTTGGCTGTGACAAAAACTCATTTTGAAAAAACAAGCAAAAGGGTAAATTACCAGTTTATTGAATCAAAGGAAAGATTAACGAGCTAAACCTGAGATGATAAGGTACATCTAACTGAGGAAAAAGAGAACTGATTGCCTCTAGTAGCACCCTTGCCAGCTCTCTTCTCTCTTGCAGGCTTTTTTAAATTTGCTCTTACTGCATACTGACCCACTCCATGTGACAGGAAACATGGGTGCCAACAGCAGCAAAATTTTATATTTTATAGATTCCACGATGGGAGAGGAACTGATTTTTACCTTCTAGATTCCAGATTTTAAAATCTTAGAAAAAGATGTATTGATTCAGCAAAAGGTGCCCACCCAGTGTCAACTAACTCTGGCCAGGGTTTTGTGGGAATATGACAGCTCTACTAGTGGTTACGTGGAAGAAGGTGAGGTATGGGAAGAATGAAGTCCTCAGGAGAATTGCACTGGTGAATGGACAGGCAGGCAGTCTAATGAATGCCCACAATACATCAAAACTTGTTTATGGCATGGGATGACCAAAATGAATGCCACAGAAAGCAAATTTTCTAATCTTGAGTTACTTTGTCTCTAGAGAATAGAGATTTACTTATTGGTAGTATATATGGGCTTAAGATACTCTTAGTTAATGAAACCTCCCCCTGGATTGCCTAAGAGTTGTAGAAATGCCACAGATACAGTTCTAACAATGTGCACATTTTCTCTCCCTCCCTCCCTCCTATACCCCACTTTTACTTGTGACTGCATTTAACAACTTGAGGTATATTTCACATACCATAAAATTTACCCATTTAAAATATACAATTCAGTGGTTTTTAGTATATTCATAGAGTTGCACAATCATCACTACATGCCCGTTAGCAACCACTACCCTTCGTGCTCATCTATTACCCTCCTCCCACTCCCCCAACTTCCTGAAGTTCCTGGCAACCCCTCATCTACTTTCTGTCTCTTTGGATTTGCTTATTCTGGCTTTTTGTACAAATAGAATCATATAATATGTGGCTTTTTGCATCTGGTTTCTTTCACTTAATGCTTTCAAGGTTTATCCATACTGTAGCATGTTATCAGTACTTCCTTTCTTTTGGGGTTTTATTTTTTGTTTGTTTGTTTTTTGCCAAATAATATTATGTTATATGGATATACCACACTTATTTATTTTTTTAACCCTCACCCGAGGATATGTTTGTTGATTTTAGAGATAGAAGAAGGAAGAGAGAATGAGAAAGATCAGTATGAGATAAACATCTATCAGTTGTCTCCCCCACGCTCCCAGACAGGGGATCTAACCCAAAACCTATTGGTATATGGGACGATGCTCCAACTCACTGAGCCACCTGGCCAGGGCTGGCTATATAACATTTTATTTCAGTTGAAAATTGACACAATAAAATGGGATTGAGGAATATTTCAGTTGTGAATAAGTCTGAAACTGCAGTGCATAAAACCCAGATATAAAGAGGGCAGAGGTAAGGGAAGTCAAAATAGGGGTAATAGAATTAGTAAATAGGAAGCTTTCCAGAGATCCGAAATCACAAAAAAAGTTACAGCGAGAATGAAAATGGTTATGATCAGGAAAATTTCATAATTTAAAATATTGGAGGCTTTGAAAAACTATAAGACCTAATCTGTATAATGAGATATTATGCCAGAATTTGATTTTCTAAATAGTAACTTTAGTATATTTAAGAATATAATTGCCAAGAATCTTGATAAATTGACCTTTAAAATAGTTTTTGTATTATTTTAAATTATAGCCAACCTTTGCTTACATTGGATGTTACGGACCTTTTTATAAAATTGGCTACATCAATCAGTCATAGTTTCTATAAAACAAAAAACTTTTCAGTTCACAACAATTAGAGTGTTTTGAAGTGTTTGATTATAAAATATAAAATGATTTGCATTCTTAAATGTATCATTTTCTTTCAGGTTACAGTGCAGGATTTTGGAAGTCCTCCCTCCATCACATCAAAATGGTTTTGCTAATGGACATGTCAGCAGTGTAGATGGAGAAACTATTATTATCAGTGATAGTGATGATTCAGAAACACAAAATAGTTCTTTTCAAAATGGGTAAGTGATTTTTATTAATTTTTCAAATGTATATCAGATTGGCTAATGATATCCCATTGAAACAATTTTTTCTTTAGCCTCTTCTTTCTTTCTACTCATACTGTGGTATACTATTTAGCTAAACAATGTGGTTCCACAACACAAGTTAGAGATTATAAAACTAAAACTTAACTATTTAATTCTAGTTAGCAGCTTAAGAGCAGTTGAAGCTCATCTCATTCAATTACACTTACATGTTCCACTTTTGTTTACTTGGGAAAATTAATTCTGTACTTTATCAAACTTACTTACTTTATGGTACATATGGTAAAGAAAACCTGTACCCTTGTGAAATTAGGTCATTTGACATCCTGCATCAGCTAAGTGCTCTTGGAGAAAAATCACATAAACGCATCTAAATTGGCACTCCCTGTAGGTAAATTTAAAGTCTCAGCTGAGTCTTCGACTGATGAGTCTCTCGACATGTTTTAGCTTGACTCCCTCCTTTGTTCTCCACAGCAACCATCTAATTCTTCGCTGCTCCATTCTGTTCCCTCTCTGCCTTTTAAGAATCTCTGACTTAGAAATGCTTTCTCCAGCCTGTCTTTTGTCTTTTCCTTCCCTATTTTCAGCGAATAGTACCATAATCAAATAAGAAGCCTGAGACTACATTTTTTAAAATTTATTGATTTGGGGGAGGGGGGACATTGATTTATTGTTCTACTCATTTATGCATTCATTGACTGATTATTGTATTTGCCCAGACCAGGGATTGAACCCACAACATTGGTGTATCAGGCCAATGCAATAATCAACTGAGCTACCCAGCCAGAGCTCTGGGGTCATTCTTAAATACTTCCTTTAACTTCTTTGCTCTTGAAATACTAGTTAGTAACTGTCAGGTTCCGTTCCCTCAGAACCTTCTTATTCAAGTTCTCTTTTTCTGACTTGAACTATCTTATCTATAGCTAGCATTTGAGCATTTACTGTGTCCTGGGACTGCGCTAAGTGCTTTCTTTGCATGTTTGTCAATTCTGGAAGAGTATTGTTATTTTTACTTAACAAGAACCTGAGCTTTAGAAAGGTTAATTGACTTTGCATGAGGTCATCTAGCCAGTACATTGCCTGACAAAAAAATGGTTTTTGGGTGAATGAATGAAGCACAATATGGTCCTATATAATAAGTCTTTTGATATATCTCATTTTTTTCTTGAGTTATTACTATTAAGCAGAAAAAGAAATTAATAGGTCACTTTTCTATATCTCTTATTGAATAATATATAGTTTGGCATGCAGAATTGGTGGGCATTATGGTAGTTAATGTATATCCATCCTTTAGCAGCTCTGAAAGTAGTTCACGTGAGGGTTTTTTGGACTACAGCAAAGATAGTAACCCTTAGAGTTATATAGTAGATGAGTCTTGAACTGTTAAACACAGATTTTGTATATGTTTTTCAAAAATTAGTGTTTAAATATGATAAGCATTTGTTTATCTAAAGTTTTTCATTTTAAAATAACATCATTTGCAGTTATTTTGTAATGGCTTTTAATATACTCTTCTAATTCTTTTTGGTGCTTTGGGATGAGAAATGTCTAGATTCTTAGGTTCAGCACTTTGTTATTTGGAGCTTTAATGTCCTTTCCCTTCTTTTTAGATTTTAATATGAGCTGCCTACCTATTTTGTAGCTAATTTGTTAACTGAGTACAAAGCAAATTAATTCAGAATCCCGTTTAGTAAATGAATATTTTGCCTGTTATATGTATCAAGAAGAATATTTCTGTTTGTAAATCCCACTTGTGCCACTTACAAGAAGCTCATCACAGAGTAATATTGAGTTTGGCCACAGGAGTAATTAGTAATAGTCTCCTGCCTATGGATTCTGTGCCTTCTCCTTTGAATATAGGTACTTGGAATAAACCCTTGATATAGGAAAATTGAATAAGCTGGTCTATTACTTTATTCATAGATATTTTTAACCTGTTTGTGATTCTCAGAGAATCTGAACTTTACATCAAAATAATAATATGCCTGGTTGTTTATAGATTGCTACTGCTATATCCTAATACACCAGGAAGAGCGAAACATAAGTCATCTTTGGACCTTTGCTCTGTTACCTCTATTAATTCCCTAACTTAAGTGATTTACTTCTAGGTTGCTCCCAGGCCACAAAACATAGTCTGGCTTTTCTTATGTTTTAGTGAGTGGGTTGAAGGGAAAGGAACAATTCTTTATCAGGCATTTTCCACGAGTTAAACTGTGTGACAGCACCCACATGTCTTATTTATTTATTCCTCAGACCCATCCTATTAGGGTAGATGGTCATATTCTTACACTGTTGAGGAGAAATAGAAGTTCAAAGTTAGAAAATTTGCCCAGTATCACATAGTTGATAATATCTGCAAGATATACTAAAGCAGCATATTTGGAATTAAGCCTAAGTCCTCTAAATGATCACCAGCATTTTGTGGGAGAGAGGGTGAGGCAGAGGCAGAGGCAGAGAACATGTGTAACATAATCATTTACCATTTTAACCATTTTAAGTGTACAGTTTAGTGACATTAATTACATTCACAGTGTTGTACAACTATCACCACTATTTTCAAAACTTTTTCATCACCCTAAACAGAAACTCTGTACCCATTAAGTAATAGTTTCCCATTTCCTTGTTTCCCCACCCTCTGGTAACCTCTAATCTGGTTTCTGTCTCTGTGAATTTACCTATTCTAGACATTTCATATAAGTGGCATTACAACATTTGTCCTTTTGTGTCTGGCTTATTCCACTTAGTATAATATTTCAAGGTACATCATATTGTAGTATGTTGAAATTTATAACAATGAATGAATGAATGAATGCTCCCTCAAAGAGAAGAAAAGGTAAGAAGCTGGTGGGAGTTTTAAATGTGTAGCTTCTTTACCAATTCTTTTTTTTTTTTTAAGATTCTATTTATTTATTTTTAGCGGGGGGAAGGGAGGGAGAAGGAGGGGGAGAAACATCTATCGGCTGCCTGTCACATGCCCCCAACTCTCCCAGCTGTGGACCTGACCTGCAACCCAGGCCTGTACTCTGACCAGGAATCAAACCAGCAACTTTCCAGTTTGCAGGCGTTCACTCAGTCCACTGAGCCACACCAGTCAGGGCAGCCAATTCTTAAAATAGGGTAAATTACATTATCCCCACCTTCGCTCTTGGGTTACAGAACTATGAAGAACAAAGTGTAAAAGCAAATATAAGAACTCTTTGTTTACAAATTTTACCTAAACTGGGTACTCTGCTTATTATTATTCTCTATTTTCTTCACCCAGGGGAAATGTATTGAATGAGTAATAAGAGTACCTACCTAACATAAAATAGTGCTTTGTACTCTTTTGGATAATAGAATGGTGAGGAGTATCAGTAACATATAAAATCCTAGTTAAAATAAATATGCATTAGATTATTTTATAGTACTTGTATGTTCTTAGAAACTAGATTTCCATTTAAAATCTCACATTTCCAAAAAAATTATTAACCGATTTGTGTCTTTGCTCTTTTTAGGAAGAAAAGAGATGCAGTTGATCCCTTATTGTTTAAGTACAAGGTGCAACCCACTGAAAAAGAATTGTATGAGTGTGCCATTGTTAAAGCCACGCAAATCAGGTAAAAATCAGTATCTTCTCTGTGCTGGTTTAAAGTCATATAATTATGTTAGGGTAAGAAGATTTGATGTAGAACAGATGGGTAGTGTTGCCCGTGGTTGGTTCCTTTTTTAAAATAAATGGGCATTTATATGCTCATAGACTGATAAAGTGAATCCTGACAGACTCTAGAAGCCCTTTATTTAGTTTAGCAACTCACCTGAAATAGTCTTCACATCTAAGGAATTATGAAGGATCCTTTTTATGAAGTACTGCTCATGAGAGAACTCAATTTCAAAGCAGAGAAATCTGATGGTGCTTAGAGATATGTTAGTCACATTTATAATATTTTATTCATTAGACACAAACATGATCAGTCTCTTCTCATTCCTTAAGAAAGTTAAATAATAAAAGTTGAATATCTTAAAATTCCTCTTTGAGACATGATCAAAAGAGAAAAGGAGTGAGTGATTACTATTTTAAAAAATCACCACTATACATAGATATATTTCGGGAAAATCCCTATTGCTGCCTGTTGAGGTTAGACTTTTAGTCATCTGAAAGTGAGCTGACATCATCAGCTAACAATCAACTTGCCGCGTAGCAGTCAGTCTTGCGTTTAGTTTGGTGTAACATATTTTTACTTACTCTGGCATCTCTGTTGCCCCATATACAGTCATATGTTCAAAGAAAAGTGGTAATATTCTTTGGAGGACTTCTACTTAAAAACTCTTTATAGTTTATTTACTCATAGAAGCTTTTAGTGTAGCCTTTTCTTGAAAGAAATCCATTGAATTTAATTAAAACATCTCCTTTCCAGAAATACGTGTTTGTTCTTTATTGTTTTTATTTTGCTATGGTGATGTTTATTACTGTTATGGTTACACTTTTTGAATTTGGGAGCAAGAGACAATCAAAAATGTATATTCTTGGGATCTTAAGAATTCTCATTCTCTTTAATTTTAATCCCATGAATTTGTTGGCTGCCATGTGAAATTTAAATACAAAATATTTAAGAATTTGATAAAATCCATGCTCAACTCTATTCACAATATCAATTTGAATGTCAATTTACCTAGTGTTATGTGATATCTGGTAGCTTACTGATTCTAATTTTTAAAAGAATTTTAATGGTGATAACTTGTAGGAATGATCACCTAATTTTATAAGATTTGGTTTATTCTTCGTAGTATATTTTTCTTGAGGTTTACTTGATTTCTAAGTGGTTCCTAAGCAATAAATGCATATACAATTTTTTTTTGTCCTCAGTGGAGGATGTAGCCATTGATTCCAGACAGGGGAAGGGAGAGAGATGGAGAAACATAGATGGTTGCCTCCCAAATATGCCCCAGAGGGGGACAGAACCCACAGCCTAAGCATGTGCCCTGACTGGAAACTGAATGCACAGACTTTTGGCTTACTGGACGATGCTCCAACCAACCGAGCCACACTGGCCAGGGCACATATACTATTTTTAATGGACTTTTATAATAATTCTAATGAAGTGGATGTTATTCTACATAAATACTTCTGTAAAAAGTTCCTTGTTACTTCTACATAAATACTAATAGCAAATGAAATGTCATTTTCCTAGGCTTGAAATTGAGGTTGCTATAGATTTACAGAGATTATGGAAATTGGATTGAATTCTTTGATACTAACGCTTTCCTCTTTCTTCTTTTTCCTCTTTAGCCGGAGAAAACACCTATTTTCTCGTGAGAAACTAAAACTTTTTCTAAAGCAACACTGTGAACCACAAGACGGAGTCATTAAAGTTAAGGTAATTAGAACAGTAAAATTATTTGCTAGAAAGAAGGAAAAAAGAGAACTGAGTAGTGGTATAAAGTTATAACATGGCAGAAATGTTATTTTAAAGTTGGTTGAAAATAGCTCTCTTTTTATCTAGAGCCAATTTTTAGTAAATTTCTTTCTGCTTATTGGATTAAATACTATTTTTGCAATTTGTAGAATTACTAGGTAGTACAGGTACTGCCACTTTTTTTTTCTGGTAAAAAAAAAAAATTAACCAGATGAGAATAGATGGTAAACATGAAAAAAGAAAGGTTGTGGGGGTTCGGGCAACTATAATTTTCTAAGTGTGGTTCTGGCTCACAATAACAGATTAAAAGAACAATGCTAAAACAGATCCTAGTAAGATAGGAGAACAACATATAAAAACATCAGAGACCAATACCAAGCAGGTAGATTATATTTTATTCGTAAACATTAAAACGAGGGGGAAATCAAGTTTAGAAACTTCACATTGACACTGAGTAAAAAGTTAAGTGGTAAAACTAAAACTAATTTTTTAAAATGAGAAACATTTAACTCACATTGGGAGAAATGCTAAATCTAAGTAAAAAAAGCAATAGAATGGATAACAGAGATGTGTACATGTGTGAGAAATTAGCTATTGTATGCTTAAGATTGATACATGTAACGTTTACATATAAATAATTATAAATACTTATATGTAAATGTTACATGAAAAGAAATGAAAAAAAATTAGTTTACTCTATGTGAAAAGTGGCATTTTAAATCTCTAGAGACAAGGATCAATTATTTTAAATAAAAAGTGGTATATTTGGTTAACTATCTGGAAGAACAAAATTAAATCTCACTCAAAAAAAAAAAAAGAAATGAAATGAAGCAAATCTTATGTTTTATGCATGCTGAAGTACTTTGGAGGACCAATAGAAAAGAAAAAACAACGACATGATTGATTTGACAATGTAAACATATATAGGTTTAAAATGTCATAAATAGATTTCAAGTGCCAGAGGAAAAGTACTTTCAGTGAATGTAACAAGGAGCTCAAATCACTTAGAAAAACATAAGCACTTCAGTAGAAAAATAGAGTAGACGTGATTAAAATTCACAGTGAATGAAATACAAAAATTTAAAAACATTAGAACCATCTGAAAGAAATAATTTTTTAAATGTGAACATATTTATGTATTTGTCTTGATTAGAAGAGAATGTGCAAATTATGCTTTATCTATAGCGTTGAATATCAGATAGCCATGTTAAAATGATGGTTATAAGAAGTTAACAATTTTTTACCCTGACTGGTGTAGCTCAGTGGATTGAGCACCAGCCTGCCAACCAAAGGGTCGTAGGTTCAATGCCCCAATCAGGGCACATGCCTGGGTTGTGGGTCAGGTCCCCCGTAGGGGGCGCGTGAGAGGCAACCACGCATTGATGTTTCTCTGCCTCTCTTTCTCCCTCCGTTCCTGTGTAAAAATAAAATAAATAAAATGATTTTTTAAAAAGTTAACAATTTTTTTTTTAATCCCCACCCAAGGATATGCTTATTGATTTTAGAAAGAGGGGAAGGGAGGAGATAAGAGAGGAAAAGAAACATCAATGTAAGAAAGAAACATTGATTGGTCACCTCTTGCACGTGCCCCAACTGGGACCAAACCTGCAGCTCAGGCATGTGCCATAACCAGTAATTGAACCCGCAATCTTTTGGTTTATGGGATGATGCTCCAACCAACTGAGCCACACAGAAAATGGATTTTAGAGAGAGAAGAAGGGAGAGAGAGAGAGAGAAACATTGTTTTGTCGTTCCACTTATTTATGTATTCATTGGTTGATTCTTGTATGTGCCCTGACTGGGGATCGAACCTGCAACCTTGGCATATTGAGACGATGCTCTATCCAACTGAGCTATCTGGCCAGGGCTAAGAGGTTAATAATATTGATACTTCTGTTAAGTAACTAGAACAGTGCCTGGCACTTGGCAGTCAATGAATATATGTATGAATATTTGTGTATATATACGTATATTGTAAATAACCAGGTGGCCAATTCCTCTAATTTACAAAGATGTCTTACACATCAATGAACAAAAACAACTGAATTGGAAAAAGTGGTGAAGAACATCAGCAGTTATTCACTAAGGAAAATAAATAGTCAGTAAACATAGAAAGAAGTTCAACTTAATAAATAAAGGAAAACTAAGGTGACAGTTAACATTCTACTCTTAGTGTATAATGAAAGACTGTTAATGGGTATCTGATGCAATACACACACCCACATACCTGCCCTCTCCAAAGCAACAAAGTTTGATAGCCAGTGTGGTGAATGTAGACTGTTGTTAGGAGTACTTGCAAGTACACAAAAATGTGGGTGTTTATGTTTGTTGTGTGATATGTGTGTATGAATAAGAAACCTTAGTAATTAATGTATTCAAGCTTGTTTTCACTTTTTTGCATGTATATATTTGAAAAGAAAACCACTTGTGCTTTATATTCATACTTAAAAGGCAATTCTGTATATTCAGTGGTTATTTATGTGGGGTAGTAGATGATCATCTTAATGGAAGTTATGTAAAATTTTAATAAATTCTTGATTTATTATGGCCAGAACTGATTGAATTTTAGATGTTAAAAGCTATGTTCTACCCAAAGTGGAAATATATAGAAAATTGAATTCCTGGTAGAAATAGTCCTGTTTTGTTAATAATTTAAAGTTGTGTATCATTATTTTCTTTACATCCCTGAAAGATATTTCTGTAAATGGCACACGTTTTCTTCAAGAGAAAGAATGATGATTTTGACAATTAGACAAAAAATAATCTTCAGAATTGCTAATCAAAAATAAAAAATCTGCAGTTGGACATGAATAAAACTTGAACAAGTTCTAAATACAAAGTAAAAGGACAGAAAACTCTTTTTGAATTTAGCAGTTATTCTAGAACCACACCACTTCTGATAAAAATGAGGTTGATTTCTCTGAACTGAAATTCTGAGTTGAAACTTTATAGGAATTTTTCAATATTTTTGCTTTTATCCAGATCAGTTTTAAAATTTGATACATAAAAATATTTGTTATCACCCCAAACTGATAGTGGGAGGGACCTAAACGTTCAGCAGTTAGGAAATGGTTAAGAAAAATTTATTGGTTAATACAATGGATTTTAATGTTAAATATATGGGTTATTTGTTTACATAGAAAATCTCATACGAAATTAATCAAAAGCGAATGAAAGGATTCTTATATAAATGTAATTTTGAAATAATTTTAGAATTCAAGAAACTGTTGAAATATTTTTGAGTATTTTATTTCAGTTGTAGATTTCCTTCTGGTCAAGCTGATTATATGGTTTTTAAAAGGAGTAAGTAAACTAAACTATATAATACTACATAATAGCACAAGAAATTCTAATGTTTTGGACCTGGTCTAATTTGTTAATCATATAACATGTTAGAGCCGATTTATATATGGTTTACTAATGTGTTATTATTGTACCCTCTATCTTTTTTAATCAAGGCATCATCTCTTTCAACTTATAAAATAGCAGACCAAGATTTTTCTTATTTTTTTCCTGATGATCCACCCACCTTTATCTTCAGTCCTGCTAACAGGAGAAGAGGGAGACCTCCCAAACGAGTATCTACCAGCCAGGTTAGTAGAGAATAGATGCAAACTGCCTTGTGGCTCTTAGTAAAGCTCTTCAAAATCAAGAGTAGTGTTTGGCTCCCCCACCTCCATAGCCTACAGGAAGGAACACAGACACAAAAATGTGTGTACTATATGGTGGTAACCGTTCAGCAGTGAGGCTTGTAGAAACTTCAAGTGTGAATTAGACGTGACTCATGCCACAGGGATTTTATACCACCGTGGAAGTGAGTGTATAAGCAATTACTAAAATGTAAACCAGGATAAAATGGAGGAAATAAATGATGGTATTGACATAAAGCATATTTAAAAATAAGGGATAATAAAGCAGTTTAAAAACATTATTTTCACAAGAAATAAAGTAGAAATAAACTTTTGACGTTTAATTGACCACAGAATGTTTCTGATATTTCTTTTCTCTACCTCTTACATATTTGATATGTACACCATCTAGTTTATATTGACTTTTTTTTTACTTTCTAATGCATGTTTTTTAAGTCTCTCTTTATAGATTACCAGTTATTTTCTTCTGGAAAGTTTTTGTACTAATTTGTAGACTGTAGAATTAACTCATATTCTGTGTGTTACTATGATTAAAGTTATTAAAAATTCAGTTATAAGTCAGACAGAAAAGGACAAAAACTGTATGATTTTACTCATGTGGAGTATAAAACAAAAAGTAACAGATGAACTAACAAACAAAAGGAAAACATAGATACAGATAACAGAATGGTGGTTACCAGAGGGGGAGGGGATGTGGGGAGGACAAATTGTGTAAAGAGGGGTCAAAGAGTCAAATACATAGTAATGGAAGAGAACTAGACTTTGGGTGGTGAAAGTTCAGTTATGCTTTAGACTAAAACCCCATTTTAGTACAAAGAAAGTGTAATTGAGGAGGGCTATTAAATTTTTTGTTTTTCGTTCTTACTATAAAAACAAGGCACACCATCAGTTTGTAAAAGTTATGGTTCTGCAACCTTAGTTTCTTGGGTTTTTTTTTAGGAGGACAGCATTGCTAATAAACAGACTATTGCAAATTATAGGAATAAAGCTACTAAAGAAAGAGACAAACTTTTGAAACAAGAAGAAATGAAGTCACTGGGTAAGTTTAAACATTCTCTCTGAAAACTGTTTAGATACAGGAAAGAGTATTTCTCTAGGCCCAGGTGGGGGATGTTTCTAAATGGCATATTTCTTGGGTTTTTATAGGTATAAATCAGTTTTTTCCATGAGGTATCTATTGATTTTTATGATAAATGAGACCTCTGCTTATCTCTTAAAATGATTTCAAGGTATAGCATATACCTTGCTGTACCTTAGCATATATAGCATACCCCATGTTAAACTGACCTAATGTTAGGTGTTAATGTTAGCACAATTTGGAGTTTCTGGAGCTTGCACACTATTTGGGGCCATTTTGTTTAATTCACACAGCCTTATAAAACATGGCTCCCCAAATTTGACTGTGCATGTGAATCACTTAGGAACATTATTAACAATGAAGAATCTTCCCCGGCCGGTGTGGCTCAGCTGGTTGGAGCCTTGTGCCAGAACTGAAAGTTTGCAGGTTTGATTCCCAGTTGGATCACATACCTAGGTCGCTGGTTTCATCACAGTCCAGGTGCATGCAGGAGGCAACCAGTCAATGCTTCTGTCTCCTCTACACTCTCCTTCCTGTCTTTCTGAATTCAATGAAAAAAATGTCCTCAGGTGAGGATAAAAAAGAAGAAAAAGAAAAGGACCCTGGTTGGGTAGCTCAATTGATTGGCGTGTCATCCAGTGCACAAAAGGTTGCAGGTTCAATTCCCAGCCAGGGTACATACTTGGGTTGCCAGTTTGGTCTCCGGTCAGGGTGCGTATGGGATGCAACCAGTCAGTGTTTCTCTCACATCAATATTTCCCTCTCAATCTCTCTCTTATCTCCCTTCTCTCCCGCTAAAATCAAAAACATATCCTTGGATAAGGATTTTTTTTTTTTTAATGAATATTCTAAATTAGTAGATCTGGGTGAGAGAAGAGATTCTGCATTTCTAAAAGGTGATAACCTTGCCGCTAGTCTTAGGACCATATTTTGAGTAGCAGGGCTTTCAAAGGCAGGTAAATGTTTGTCCCACTGCAGTAGTTTGTCTTAAACCCAGTCAACTTTGTTTTCTGATTTTAATCATCTGCTGGCTCCCACCAGGAACTTAGAACCCCTGTGAATCTCTGCTGTTACCATTTAGCCTTAAATTATTTCAGGATTCTTCTGTTACATTACAAAATGTGTTGTTTGCTGTCTGTGTACAGTTCTAAATTTGACCTTCTCCACAGCTTTTGAAAAGGCTAAATTAAAAAGAGAAAAAGCAGATGCCCTAGAAGCAAAGAAAAAAGAAAAGGAAGATAAAGAGAAAAAAAAGGAAGAATTAAAGAAAATTGTTGAAGAAGAGAGACTGAAGAAGAAAGAAGAAAAAGAAAGACTTAAAATAGAAAGAGAAAAGGTATTCATTAGTTGTGCTTTCTACATACAGTAAACAGTACTTTATACATTTAAATTCATGGTTAATTTTCAAGTGCTTTTTATCATTTTCATTCACATTTATAGTTGTGCATAGAGCACTGATAAACAGTATTGATTTATCTCTCTTTTGCTTTGAAGAATTTAATGAATTATTTAAGGTTCAACATGTATATACATGCCTTTCCACCTCAAAGTTTCTTTTAAAGCATAATTCTAAAATTAATTTTCTTCATCTTTTAGACAACCTTTCTATTTGCAGGATGATGCCCAACCTACTGAGCTACACCAGCCAGGGCTTTCTTCATCTTTTAGGCTTCCAAATTTAGGGAAGGTGATATGCATAAACCTTTAAATGTAAAATTCATCATTAGAAAAATACAATAGAATCTGTACTAAGAAGAGTTATTACAGAGTTGCTATTCTCCTTGAAGAATAAGGTATCTGTGATAAAAAGAACATTTCAGCAAGTCTTTATTATAATCTTTAGCAGTAGATATTTCTTAGAGGATTCTTTAGCTGGTTTTTTCCAAAGACAGTCATTATCATTGATTTTCTGAGATATTCAGAGGTAGCCTTAGGTGATCATGTTACATACAATGCTTGTTTACATTGCCTGAAATGTTATGAATTATTTCAAATAGGCCATTGCAGTGGGGAGTGGAGGTGTCTAATATATGTCCATGCCAGTAAAAGAGAACTAAAAAACCACTTGTAATCTAAATGGTAACATTTAGAGATAACATTGTTAACACTTTGATTAATTTATTTCTAATCTTTATTCTGGACCTTAAAAAAAAGAGATACAGCATTTATAATGTTGTATGCTTTCTTTTTAACATTATAAGCATTTTTTCATGTTAGTAAATAAATTAAGTAAGGTGGAATTTTTAGTGACTGCTTAATAGTTAAATAGATGTAGCTAAGTGCTTTATAATTTTTTGCCTGTAAGTAATGATATTCTGTTCAAATTTGAGAATACATTTCCTGTTTTTGGATTATGTCCTTGGATAAGTTTGTAGAAATAGCATAATAGGTCAAAGGGTAAGAACATTTTTGGGTATTTATTTATTTATTTTAAGATTTTATTTATTTTTAGACATGGGGGAAGGGAAGGAGAAAGAGAGGAAGAGAAACATCAATGTGTAGGTGCCTCTCGCATGCCCTCCACTGGGGACCTGTCCCGCAACCCAAGCATGTGCTCTGACTGGGGAATTGGATTTTTAAAATTTTGTAATACATGAGTATTTGTTTACCAAACATGTTGTGCTTATTTATACTCTTAGCAAAAGTGAATGAGAATACCCACATCCTATTACACCCTATAAAAATTATGTTGGAGTAGGGGCATGATTTATTTCAGCAGACTACTCAAAGTACGTTAATAACTTCTGTAGCCATCTAGTCATTTTATGTTGAAAATTTGATAAGTGCACATCTGTTTACCTTTGGTGTTTCTAAATTTCAAAGGAAGAATATTAACATAATTAAATATTTGTTGGAAAAATCATAATAAAATATTTTTATTTATACTTTGCCTTATTGGAGAATTTTGGGGGTCAGTATTTATCTTGCAGTTTTAATTACCAGAACACAGAAGTAAGGGTTTCAAAAGACTAAGTGAGCAAGAGGGATGACCTGGGTTAAAAAGAGAGAAAAGTTTACCAACTGTATTCTAATATTGCTTTTACTTACTGCTACCTCTTGTCTCTAGGCTGTCAGTCAGGTTTAAATGAATCTTGAAGACAACAAATGTATTGCAAATATAAGGGGAGGTTTTATTTTACGTTCTCTAATAATTTGTTACCTACATTGTCAAGATACTAATTAATTTGAAGTATGGGGAGAGTTAGAGTGAATTAATAGGCAGAGTTAGAGTGAATTAATATTTATCCGAGAGCTACTGTGTTGGACACTTCCCATCTTTGTAGTAGTTATGTCAGGTAGGCATTGTTTTGATCAGTGGTTCTAACACTTTAGTGTACATCAAAATCACCAGAAAGGCTTCTTAAAACATCAATTTTGGTGTCCAACACCAGGGTCCCTGATTCAGTACATCTGCGGTAGGGCTCAAATATTTGTATTTTCTATAAGTTTCCAGGTGATGCTGATACTACCTCATAAATTTCTTATAGGAATTTTTTAAAAGAGTTTATTTATTTTTAGAGAGAGGGGAAGGGAGGGAGAAAGAAAGGGAGAGAAACATTGATCAGCTGCCTCTTGCACACCTCCAACTGGGGACCTGGCCCACATGTGCCCAAAGGCATGTGCCCAAAATGGGAATCAAATGAGCAACTTCTCAGTTTGCAGGCCAGTGCTCAGTCCCCTGACCCTCACCAGCCAGGGCTCTATTTATAAGACTTTTTATTAACCTTTTGCTTTAGGAACGAGAGAAATTACGTGAAGAAAAGCGAAAATATATGGAACACTTAAAACAGTGGAGTAAACCTAGAGAAGATATGGAATGTGATGATCTTAAGGTATAAGTTTGTTATGTGATGTTTTTACACACCCATATTCTGTGTGCCCATGTAGCTTTGCTGAGGAAATCTTTCTTTTTAATAGTGGCCTCTTCATATTTAACTGAGAGGAAATATCCAATTAAGCAAATGCATATTTAGACTTCCAAGGTAGCATTTCCTAACAAGCTTTAATAATGGTTTTTATTCTGCAGAAATAATTGGTCATTTATGTGATCCTTGAAAATCCAGTAACCACGGGGGCCAGGCATGCATTTAGCTTGGTTACTAGGTATAGATTCTTCCCATCTCCAGAAAAATCAAAATATTCAAACCAAGTGCATTCAGTTCTGTTTAAAAGGAAGCATTTCTAAGTCAGTAGATGGTAGATTAACTCTGTTCCATTGAAGATAATATTGGCACAACCGTCTTGACCTCTGAATCTAGGTTAAAGTCCCTCCTTGCTAGGAAATGCAGTCAGAAATACACTTCGGCCTAAAGTTATATTATTAATTTGAGAAAGTCCTTAGAGTCTGTAGTTTAGTAAAGCTGGAATAAGGCCAGGACATCTGTAGTTTTAAAAGTTCTGAAGGTGATTGTGGTAAACATTCAGGGTTGAGAACCACTAGTCTACATGAAATAATTCTTATTAGGTAAAGAGTATATCATCTCTGCCTTTTACAATTTCCTATGTGTGGTTCAAATAGTTACATAAATTGTTTAATCTTGCAGGAACTTCCAGAACCAACTCCAGTGAAAACTAGACTACCTCCTGAAATTTTTGGTGATGCTCTGATGGTTTTAGAGTTCCTTAATGCATTTGGAGAACTTTTTGATCTTCAAGATGAATTTCCTGAGGGAGTTACCTTAGGCAAGTACTATTTCTGTGTTGTAGTTCACCCTAAAATTAGTGGCTTAAAAGAACAAATTATTATCTCTCAAAATTCTGGGGGGTCAATGGACCTAGCTCTCTAGTCCTCTCTTGGGCCTCATGTAGTTACTGTCAGACAGCGGTGAGAACGGGAGTCATCTGAAGACTTACCTGGCTACATGTTTAGGCATGCTTCTTCACACACGTGCCTGGTGCCTTGGCACTCCTCCACACAGTGTCCTGCTCCATCAGAGTAGCCTACACTTCTTATGTGGCAGGAAACAGAAACTGCCAGCCTTCTTAAAAACAAGGCCTGGAACTGACAGGCCTTATTTCTGCCATATTCCATTGGTGAGGCCTGCCGAGATTCAAGAGGGTAAAAGAGTGGACTCCACTTCTTGCGGGTAGCCTGGTAAATAAGTGCAGGGAGGGAAGGAACTGACATCAGGTGTATTTGGAGACCAGTCAGTGCCTGCCTTTAATTTGTGATCCTGTTCTGCCTCTGTACTTACATACTTTTACTTTGTATAAACATTTTTAAGAGCTAACTTAGTATGAGGAGAACTTTGGATCCCATTTGGGATCTTTAGCTGTCAAATAGTAGTAAAATAATTTCTTAAGATCCAAGTAAAGACCCTCAAAGACAGAATTATAATGCCACTCTTATTTTAATAAGAGTCTATTCTTCAGGAGGGCTTTTACATTCCCTCAGTTTCTCTTTATGAGGTAAGTAAAGTATGAATCATTGTGCCTTACAAATCAAGAGGGTCTGAACAATGCTATTTTAGGTAAGATGAATTAGATAAGAAATAGTTATGGCTTGGATGTGACTTTAGGATTACACCTAATGCTGATGACTACCTCTCCAGCGCACTGTTTGGTACAAGTAATGTCCCACATAGCTCTTAAGAACAGTGGGGCAACAATAACAAATCTTTACATTGTTGTTCAAATTAGAATAAAGTCATAATTTTAAAGATGTGCCTTAATTTGCACCTCAAATTTCAACTTAGATGAAATATTGCATTGACCTACTGAGTCTAACTTGGCTTTCTTGAATGTGGTGATTTTGGTGTATGCTTGTATTGGAATTTATTGTAAGTATTGTAATTGTTTTTTGATTTTTGCCTTAGATAATACTTGGCTCTACTTTGATAAATGGCCGCTTAAGAAAATAGTTATACAGGTTATCATTGATTGAAATGTTTATTATTCCATTGGAGTTGTTTTTTTCCGTACATGAACAGAACTTTAAATTCATTTTAAACATTTTATTCACAGAAGTGTTAGAGGAAGCTCTTGTAGGAAATGACAGTGAAGGCCCACTATGTGAATTGCTTTTTTTCTTCCTGACTGCCATCTTCCAGGCGATAGCTGAAGAAGAAGAAGAAGTAGCCAAAGAGCAAATAACTGATGCTGACACCAAAGGTCAGAATTCATAGTATTGTTGATTGATAGTTGCTTTGTAGTGATACTCATTTTTGAAGGATATTTAAAAATTAACTTGGCTCTTACAGTTATAGAATATAGTTTTCAAATTAGGAAATTCTTGAGTCATATACTAGGAAGCACGTTATCAGTTGTTTTATAAAAACTTTGTTTTAATGTAACCTGTTTGTGATGACCTTAAAAATATTTCCTCCCCAATCTGTCTTGTTTTTTATTCCTTTAGAATTCTCCTACGATATAGCATAGTACCATTAAAGATTTCTGTAATTCCAAGAGATTCTGCAAAGTAACACTGATCTTTCACTTTTTTGCCTCCACCTAAGGAAATACTTTAATTATTATTTTTAATACTTTAAATTGAAAATACTACTGCTGGTTTGATTTTAGATCTGACAGTTTTTAAATCAGAGCTAAGTAAAATTTAATTTTTTTATTTCACTACTTAGTTTGAACTAGAAACTTTGCTCTTTCAATTCTGTGTACTTAAAAATCTAGAGTCAGTGTGTGGTACCTATTAATATAGGAATAATTCTTGAATAAACCCTTTTTTATTTTTAAAAGAAAGTATGGTCACCATTTTGTTTAGGATTTGCCTCAGAGGAATTGTTAAGCCTTTTTATTAAGAGATTTATTTGGCTTCCTAAATAGTACTCTCAGTGAACTGGACCACCTATGAGATTTAGGATCAGAAGCTTTATTCAACAGTACTTTAGTGTATTGCATAAAAATTCACAATAAGAAATAACTATTGGGAGATATCTTAATAGCAGAATCTTGGTACAAAAGGTAGGATATTCCTCCATTTGATAGTATGATTGGCCTTAAATAATTTGAGCTCATGTTCCTTTACACCTGGTCCTTAGAACAACAGGATAATGATGAGTATGCATCCAGTGTTAGTCACCTTTTGATTTTATAGCCTGAGTTCAAGCAAAATATATTCTCTAGCTTGAGTGTACCATAGATCCCTTATCAAGGCCACTATAGCAATGTGGTCCCTGTTGTCATCACAGATAATCAATTAAATGAGATTCAACTAAAGGGAAGACAGAAGGATAAGCCTGTTTTTAAAATATCTAAAGATTATCTAAGAGGACAAGTACCAGCACTAAAGATAGATTATATAAGACAGACAATTTAGCACATATTTATTCTTATAGCTATTGGGTTGTCTTAATAACAAATAGCATCACAGGGTTATTAACATAGTTCTGACCTTAATACAGGACATAAAACTGCATTTAACTCAACACTTGAAACAGATGAATATTGTAGTTTTGGAAGTCCCAGTGACAAAAAGTGGGTGACAAGAAAACTGTTGTAAAATCAACTAGTGTAGGAAAAATATATGTGACTGTTGGCATTTGTATTGTCATTATATTTTGTATTCATGACTTGTTTGATCTATAATTTTTATAGCTCTTCTCCATTACAGAACAGTCTATAAATATACATGTAAGGTCACTGAATAAGTATTGGCTGTTAAATAAAGGTTTTAATGCTCCTTTTAAAAATTTAAATGTTAGTGAGAGGAAAAAATATACTTTGGAATTTTTCACTTTTCTCTCACTTTCCTATTATTATTGGCCACATGTTACAGTTATTTCAGTTTCCATGAGGGCCCTAGGTTGTTCCCCCAAGCATTTTTCATATGTCCTCCCATCTTAGTAACAAAAAAGCTTTCCCACAGTTTTCCTAGAGCAATTGAACAGCCGATAGGATTGAATATTCTCTTACTTCCTCCTTAGCTGGTCTTAATAGTAAAGTGTTTTCCTGCTATCTCTAGAAAGGGAGAAATTGGACAGAAAACTATGGCTTTATCTTACTGATGAGAAAACTGAGGTTTGATGAGGTTATTTACAAAAGATCACATAGCTAATAAGTGATATAGCACACTATATATGCATTATTTCATTTAATCCTCATATCATCCTTGAGAAGTAGATATGATTATTTTCTGCCTATTACATATAAAGAAACTCAGACTTAAGGCATTTACTTAACTTGCCCAAAGACACACAGCTCATAAGAAAGAGACGAGATATAAACTCGGACAGTCTGGTCTAAAGCCTTATAATGTATAAAGGCAAAGGAGTAGACAGTTTGAATATTTATGTACCTAGCATTGCCCATAAAATTGTATGTCGTCAAGAAGACCTAATTTCTTTGGCCTTTGGTCTCCCTGTTGTTATATCAAATCTTGGAACTTTTTAGTAGCAGTTTAAACTCTTTCATTAAAAATATCTGCTCACTTTAGTCTTACATTTAAACTTAAAAGCACTTCAAAGCATAGGAATATCCTCCTCATATAGAATAGTTTTGTATATTTACTGAGATATCATTGTTTAGTATTGGAATTTTATGTATATAATTCTAGATTACTATGATGATGAAAGTATCTTTTAGATAGTCATAATATGTACAGTTCAACTACATACTCTCTTGGTATGATGTACCCAAGTGACCATCTCTAAGCAAATCCTAGAGTAGTATTTATAGTTTCTGGAGAGTATAGATAAATTGAGTAAAGTAATACATATTTTAACATGTTAGTTTAACACGATTCAAAGAAAACTCATTTTCTTGGTTTCCCATTTCCTAGGGCTTTTATAGCCTTTGTTCTAGGAAATCGTAACTTACTATACATAAAATAGGCTGAACTTGGCGATTACTGCAAAGGAAGAGAGCCAGTACACTTTTACAGCTCTGCACCTAGGACTGTCGTGAATTTTAGGGTATCTATTGATTTTAAGTTTGTTTGGCTTTATATATAAAATGAAGATTGAGAAACTTTTAGGTCTCGTATTTCCCTGATAAGGAAGAATATAATGTCTGTGTTTGGACTAGATTCATGGCCTGGTAGGAATAACTTCTGCATATATGTAAAATTTACTCAGATAATTTCTTCTGTGTGGTACCGTTTGTACCTTAAGTGCCATGAAAATTGTCAGTGATTATAATCAGACAGGATACCAGGGCTGTTTTTTTTTTCCCTTTGTAAAGGACAGCGTCCCTTTACAGCTTCCCTTTGTAAAGGACAGCGGTTCTGTTAAGATTCATTTTGTGAGTTTGTGAACCTTGGGAAGGAAATCATATAGTAGGAGATTAATGAACCACAGAACCAGTTTAGCCCCGTGATTTTCCAAAGTCTAATCCTTAGTGTTCTTTAAGGTGCACGGGAATTCTATACCCCACTTTAGCAAGGGCATCTTTTATCTCTTTTATATTGGCTTCCAAGAAATATTTGAAGAATTTGAAAACTGCTGATCTAGACTCACCCTTTTAAGAAAAATGAAGCCAGTAAAGTGACTTGTCTAAAGACTACATAACAAGGAACAAGGGGCTGGCAGACCTAAGACTAGAATATACATTATTTGCCTTTTACTCTGAAGCTGTGTCCACTGTACTATGGCGTAATAGAAGGATTTTCTGTAAGCTTAAAGTTTTTCAGAGTTGACAATTAATTTTTTATCATCTATATTATAATTAGAAATAAGTATATATACTAACGCTTTAAACACATTTGTGCTTGTAGATTTCTCTTTATATTTGTAAGCTAAGCACTGTCTTCAAAGCTAAAGTAATTTACTTAGAAAATACAGGAAAATCTTCCTATTGTTTCTTGGATTGAAGAGTTTTCAAAATAAAAACAATTTAAATGTATAGGATAAATCAATGGTTAAGTGACAGCAGTGCTGTCTTTAAGTTCTTTCAGCTCTTTTTCTGTGCCTGTTTTCTGATGATTACAACCTATACTTTGTTAAGACCTGATCTTAAAATATTTGTAAAAGATTGACTATCTTCAAGTGGATTCTGATTTTCAAAGTAGACTTTTCTGAAGTTATATTGAGCAAGGAGATTTGTTTTTAATTTTAAAGTGTATTTTACCATTTTTTGGAAGGTATATGTACATCTTGTTGGTAACTTGGAAGTTGTCTTCTCTATGCTAAGTAAAGAAGATATTAATGTGTAGCCCATGTCACAGGATTTATTTTTAGGCGGAGACTAGGCAGAATGTAAATGATGCTTGTTACTAGAGTAGGTTCTTTTGAGGCTTGTGAATGTTAAGCTGTTTGCTGTTTCTTCCGTCATTGTAAAAGGGTATTGTTCCCAAATATTCAAGCTTTAATTTGCACTAGAATAAAGTATTTATTTCCTTAAAGATTTAACAGAGGCTTTGGATGAAGATGCAGACCCCACAAAATCTGCACTGTCTGCAGTTGCATCTTTGGCAGCTGCATGGCCGCAGTTGCACCAGGGTATGTGTGGGCTTTTTTTTTAATTGACTTTTTATTTTTATTTTATAAAGGTACATTTTACATTGCTGAGGATTCATGGTTTATATTCTAAATGACTACTTTCATTTTTAAATATAGGCTGCAGTTTGAAAAGCTTGGATCTTGATAGCTGCACTCTTTCTGAAATCCTCAGACTACACATCTTAGCTTCAGGTGCTGATGTAACATCAGCAAATGCAAAGTACAGATATCAGAAACGAGGAGGATTTGATGCTACAGATGATGCCTGTATGGAGCTTCGTTTAAGCAACCCCAGTCTAGTGAAGAAACTGTCAAGCACTTCAGTGTATGATTTGACACCAGGTAAACTCGCAAGTTGGAATTTCTATAACCTTTCCATTTCTACCCTCTTAATGCCTCTCACACCCAGAAAACTAGGTAGCTGATGAGGAATTTTAGATGATAAGCAGTTTCACAAGAGAAAGAGAGAAAACAGTCTTTTAGAAAAGACTGTTGAAATACTAATAGTGACCTAATGAAACTGCTATTGATGTTCACATTAGTTTTAATTATTTATGATTTTCTTTTCTTTTTCATTTGGGTTTTTTACTATTTAAAAAGTTTTTGGTTTGTCTATTGAATCTACTAAATTTAAAAGAATAAGTGAGAATCAGCTTTCTTTTCTGTTTTAAGGATTATATTTTTTAATATATTTTATTGATTTTACTGTTACTGTTGTCCCATTCTTTTTCTCCCCTTTATCCCCCTCCACCCTGCACCCACCTTCCCACCAGCATTCCCTCCCTTAGTTCATGTCCATGGGTCATACATATAAGTTCTTTGGCTTCTCCCTTTCCTATACTATTCTTAACCTCCCCCTGTCTATTTTGTACCTACCATTTATGCTTCTTATTCCCTGTACTTTTTCCTTCATTCTCCCCACCCCACCTGCCTGCTGATAACCCTCCACGTGATCTCCATTTCTATGTTCTAGTTGTTCCTGTTCTAGTTGTTTGCTTAGTTTGTTTTGGTTTTTATTTTTTTATGTTCAGTTGTTGATAGTTGTGAGTTTGTTGTCATTTTACTGTTACTAGTTTTGATCTTCTTCTTTTTCTTAGGTAAGTCTCTTTAACACTTCATGTAATAACAGCTTGGTGATGATGAACTCCTTTAACTTTACTTTATCTGAGAAACACTTTATATACTCTTCCATTCTAAATGATAGCTTTGCCAGATAGAGTAATCTTGGATGTAGGCCCTTCCTACAAAGTATTGCTTGTGGGTAGCGGAGTATTTCATGACTTTGAATACTTCTTACCAACCTCTTCTTGCCTGTAAGGTTTCTTTGGAGAAATCAGCTGATAGTCTGATGGGAACTGCTTTGTAGGTAACTGTCTCCTTTTCTCTTGCTGCTTTTAAGATTCTTTCCTTATCTTTAATCTTGGGTCACGTAATGATGATGTGCCTTGGTGTGTGCTTCCTTGGGTCCAACTTCTTTGGGACTCTCTGAGCTTCCTGGACTTCCTGGGAGTCTATTTCCTTTGCCAGATTGGGGAAGTTCTCCTTCATTATTTGTTCAAATAAGTTTTCAATGTCTTGCTCTTCCTCTTCTCCTTCTGGCACCCCTATGATTCAGATGTTGGAACGTGTAAAGTTGTCCGAGAGGTTCCTCAGCCTCTCCTCACTTTTTTGAAATCTTGTTTCTTCATTCTGTTCTGGTTGAATGTTTATTTCTTCTTTCTGTTCCAAATTGTTGAGTTGAGTCTCAGTTTCCTTCCCTTCACTGTTGATTCCCTGTGTATTTTTCTTTATTTCACTTTGCATAGCCTTCACTTTTTCCTCCCTTTTGCGACCATACTCCACCAGTTCTGTGAGCATCCAGATTACCAGTGTTTTGAACTCTGTGTCTGTTAGGTTGGCTATCTCTTTATCGCTTAGTTCTGTTTTTGGAGCTTTGATATGTTCTTTCATTTGGGCCATATTTTTTTGTCTTGGCTCACCTATTACATTGTGAGGGGTGGAGCATTAAGTGTTCGCCAGGGCAAGGCAACACGCATCACTGCCTTGTGGGGCTGTATGTGAGGGAGGGGTCAGAGAGTGAACAGTGCCACTTGCTGGGCTCTTGGCTGGCTCTCAGTCGCTTCTCCGCTACCCACAAGCAAATTGGGCCCTTCTGGTGCTGAATCCCGAGTGGGTGGGTTTGTGTATGTTCTAGGACCCTGTGGGTCTCTCAAACAAGCTCTTCTGTGAGACTAGCAGTTTCTCCCACTGCCGTAACCCCAACAGGTTTTTACTGGTAGAAGTTTTGAGGCTTTCTTTTCCCGTGCTGGAACCCTGAGTTGTACGGTCTCTCTCACTCCCCAGTTGTTCCTCCCAGTTTATCTGCACACAAATATGGGTCCACCTGGTCCACCAGCCACAACCATGCCATGCATCCTCCCTGCGCCGGCTACCCGTCTCCACCCCTCCTACCGGTCTGAATGAATGTTTCTTCCTTAACTCCTTGGTTGTCAGACTTCCATACAGTTCGATTTTCTGGCAGTTCTGGTTCCTTCTTGATTTTAAATTTGTTGTTGTCCCCCTTTTGGTTGTGCAAGGAGACAAAGTGTATCTATTTATGTCTCAATCTTGGCCAGAAGTCCTCATATTAATTAATTAGTATAGAAGAAGTTTAAGCCATAGCTGCTAAATTATAAGATTTGCCTGAATAAGTGTTCAAGGTATGAGAAAAAGTATAAAAGTTAAGATAAAGTCATGTTTTCACTTCCTTTTTTAAATAAAAAATAATAATATAAAAATATATAGAGTTTAATTTGATATGATTAAGGAAACAGAACATATAATAGAAGCAGAGGACCATAATTCATACCATTCATACAGCTTTCAGAATTTATGCTTGTGTTTTCAAGCAGTCTTTTCACAGTAACAATTTGCCTGTTGACGTTTTTTTAAAACATCATGTGGTTATAATTTGGTTTTGATTTGAACCTTATATGTGATCCTTAAAATTAAAACTTGAAAAATAATTCTTCGTGGTTAGGAATTTTTTATGTCTATTTAACTAGTATATGGTAGTCATTAGTATTTGAAATGCCTTATATATCACATAACTGTTAAACTGGACTAAAAGTTGCTTTCTGTTTAAAGGCATGCCGTTGGCATGTATGATCCTAAGAGACTTCCCCTATTCTTTCTTAAGCCTTTTCACCTTGAGTCACAAATTAAAATTTTTCAAACACAATTCCGTTTTTGTCATTGATAATAAAGAAGTTATTTACCAATTTTTGACAGGAGAAAAAATGAAGATACTTCATGCTCTCTGTGGGAAACTACTGACCTTAGTTTCTACGAGGGATTTTATTGAAGATTATGTTGATATATTACGACAGTCAAAGCAGGAGTTCCGGGAGTTAAAAGCAGAACAACATCGAAAAGAGAGGGAGGAAGCAGCTGCTAGGTAAGAGACGATTATAGTCAGCTGTGCTAGCAAAAGTTGTTTATTTCTTTGCATCTAGAACCATATTTCACATGGGCTGTAATGTGACATTGGCTCCCACTGATGTTTGCTGGCTTTACTAACAGATATGACTGGATTGCTACATTATGATTTTGTGATAACATTTGGAGTACTTTCCATAATTTGATGATTAAAGGCAAGATGCTAAAGTTAAAAACATCATATAGACTATAATATTTTACTTTAACTTTCAGAATGCGTAAAAGGAAGGCAGAAAAACTTAAGGAGCAAGAACAAAAAATGAAAGAGAAACAAGAAAAACTGAAGGAAGATGAGCAAAGAAATTCAGCTGCAGATACATCTATTGGGTATGGTTTGAATTACACTGTTCATGTGGCTCTCCATGAGGAATAAAAATTAGTACCTTGACCTCTAAAATGCTTTCAAAATTTTTCGACAACTACTTTTCTATAGGTACAATAATTGTGTAGGGAGCCTACGAAAGGTACCTAGTATAGATGGTCCTCAAGTATACACGTGTTGTGTTTAAAAGTACTTGAAGGGGCCCTGGCTGAGTGGCGCAGTTGATTGGAGTGCTGGTCCAGTGTTAGGGTTGCGGATTCAATCCCCAGTTAGGGCATGTACAGCAGTCAACCAGTGAATGCATGAATGGGTGGAACAGCAAGTCAGCTTTCTCTCTCCCCCCTTCCTCTCTTTCTCTAAAAACCAATATAAACAAATAAATAAATAATAAAACCACTTCCAGGGAATCTAAAACTCATTTTCTCATAGATTTAATATTATTAATAATAATTTCCCAGAAAACTTTTAATAGGCTATTTTTAACCAGTAATATATTTTTAGCATTAATATAGTATATCCACCCCCACCTTCACCACCACCACCATCAGGGTTGTACACTGTGTTTCACAGAGCTCCTCTGAGCCTATTGAGAAAGAGAGGTGAGAATGGAGGTTTTGATAGAAAGAACAGAGAAAGGCTGAAAGCACCTGAAGTAATTTAGTGACTACCTAAGTATTTTATTGTATTTTTAAATATTTGGGGTGAAGATTGTCTATGAAGATAAGTGAGAATTTTTCCATATTGTAGATGCCAAACCATATTCAAATTTAGTATAAATAATCATTTTTTAAGCAAAATCTGCAAAGGAATGTTCTGAAAATCTCAGTATTCCAAAATTAATGCACTGACTTTTGATTATACTTACATGTAAAAATACCTATCAAATCTGAAGGTCATTGGTCACAAACTTGCAACACCTGCATTTTATAAGGCCATCAACAATGCTTTAAGAAATTGAATTTGGACGACTTTAGAAAGTTAATAGATATGACACCTTAAACACAAGCAACTAAAAAAAAATAGATAATAGGACTTCATCAAAATTAAAAACTTTTGTGCTTTAAAGAACACTGTCAAGAAAGTAAAAAACCAACCCAATGAATGGGAAAAAATATTTGTAAATCATATATTTGATAATGGTCTTAAATCTAAAATATTAAGATAAAGAACTCATATAATTCAACAATAAAAAGACAACCCAATTAAAAAATAGGCAAAGGATTTTAATAGGCATTTCTCCAAAGAAGATATATAAAAAGCACATGAAAAGATGCTCAACGTCATTAGTGATTAGGGAAATGCACATCAAAATCGCAGTGAGATGCCTCTTGATACTCACTAGGATTGTTGTAATGCAAATGAGAGACAGTAACAAGTGTTGGTAAGAAAGTGGAAAAAATTAAAACTCATACATTGATGGTGGGATGTAAAATTGAACAGATGCTTTTGATAAGTTTGGCAGTTCCTCAAAGTTAATCCATATGATACTATATGACCCAGAAATTCCACTCGTAGGGATATACCCAAGAGATTAAGAACACTCGTTCACTCAGATATGTATATGTGAAAACCTATAGCAGCATTATTCTTAATAGTCAAAAAAAATGGTAACATCCCAATTGTCTGTCAACTAATGAGTGGATAAACAAAAGATATATCCCCTCAGTGGTATATCCATACAGCAGAATGTTATTCAGCAATAGGAATGGAGCTCTGTTACATGCTACAATGTGGATGGACTTTGAAAACACTATGCCAATGGAAAGAAGGTGGTCCTGAAAAACCATACGTTGTATGATTGCCTTTCTGTGAAAAGTTCAGAATAGACGAATCATAGCAGAAAGGAGATGAGTAGTTACCGGGCCAGTGGGGAAGAGAAAATGGAAAGTGATTACTATGGGATCTTTCTTTTGGAATGATGAAAACATTCTGGAATTAAATTGTGGTAATGATTACATAACCTTGTGAATATACTAAAAACCACTGACTCATGCACTTTAGAAAGGTGATTTTTATGGTATGTGAATTACATTTCTTTTTTTTTTTTATATTTTTATAAACTTATTCTAGTTATGTTAAGATATAGTTGACATAAAACATTTTTATTAGTTTAAGGCGTAAAACAAACTTTAATATATGCATATATTGTGACATGATTATCGTAATAAATTTAGTTAATGTTCATCACCTCACATAGTTAAAATTTTCTTTCTTTGTGATATCTCAGTTTTTTTAAAAAGAAAATAAACATGTTACAGATCCCACAACTTCATTTTTTTATGCTCATCTAGCCTCGCTCATTTACATTATCTCTCTGGCTCCGGAATGCATTTGAGTTTGCAAGCCTCACTTTGCATGTAGAACATAAATGGTAGCATTTACTTCAAGACTTAAACAATTCTAGTTTTAATTTGGACAGTATAACCAGTTAATAAAACATTTATATTGTGTTCATTCTGCCTACTTATATCTGAAATTTATCTACCTTTTTCCTCCACTATTTGTCTATTTATCTTCTTTCTACTCGGAGCCTCTTTCATCTCCCAGCCAACTACCTGGACTATTTTAGTGGCCACTTGACTGGTCTCCCCCTCACCTACTTTCTCTGCCAGATAATTTTCCACAACGCAACCAAAGTGCTTACTAATCATACCATTTCCCTTTACTAAACTCTTTTACTTTCTTACCATTGCTTTTTCTCTCTCCTTTTTTCTTTTTTTTTTTTTTTGCCATTGCTTTTTGAGTAATACTTACAAGGCCCAGTATGATTTAAGCCTGCCTCTTTCTCACCCATATCTTGGATTACTTCTTTTTATTTTACATTCTCAAAATTATATGCTGTTTCCTGTTCTCTTCAGTTCAGTGCCTTTATGTACATATTATCACCTCTACTAGAAATTTCTTCTGCCACCCTGCTCCTCCTCAGTCTCTCTAGTGTCTCAATTTAAACGTCACTGCTTCAAGAAGCCTTTTGTTTTTTTCTTTTTATTAATCCTCACCCAAAGATATGTTTATTTATTTGGGGGTGGGGAGAGAGAAAGAAACATCGATTGGTTGCCTCCCATATGCCCCCTGACCGGGGATCAAACGCACAACTTAGGTATGTGCCCTGAGTGAGAATTGAACCTGCAACTTTTTGGTTTACAGGCCTACACTCCAACCAACTGAGCCAACCTAGTGAGGGCCAAGCAAGCCTTTCTTGATCTGAGACTAGATTTGTTTCTGCTTAAAATGCTTTCATAGCACCTTGAACTTCTCCTTTTTTAGTATTTATTATATAAGTTTCACAATGCTTTATGTTTTCTCTGCAGGACTGCAAACTTTGTGTCATCTTGTCCACTCCTTCCCAAGCATAGTGCCTTCCCAAGTAAATATTTTATGAATGGAATCATGTATTCATTGATGAATATAATCTTTGTTTTTATCCTAAAGGGAGGAAGAAAGGGAAGATTTTGATACTAGCGCTGAGAGCAAAGAAATAGAGCAAAAGGAACTAGATCAAGATGCGGTCACTGAAGATGAAGATGACCCGGGATTACATAAAAGAGGCAGAAGGGGTAATATAGAAATTTCTTAAGGACATGCTTACTTGTTTTTAATTGAGGCACTTTATTAATTCGGCTATTCTGAAATATGTATTAGATTACTTCTGTTTGTGATTCCATTTGTTTTTTAAATGCCCAACTCATAGCTGTGACCATTTTGTTATTAAATGATGTTATGAAGTTACATTAGTATATTTATGATTAGGTCTTTATTTACATGTCATTTATATTTTAGGAAAAAAAGAGACAGTATTCCTATCTCTTTAATAGTCAGTTTCTCATAACTTCTACTTTTGGTTAGTTGGTGAGTTTTGTTGAGTTTTTGTATTTACTACATTATATTAGGCCTAATAGAAATTTTTTTTCCTATCAGGTACCCATTCAACATTCATTTAATGCCTCTTAGGTAGTAGAGATGCAAAGGTCAGTAATGCTTGTAATTGATGTCATATTTCTGAAAATGGAAATCTCTACTGCATTAAAATAATTTCAAAAATTCCTGGATCAAGGGGAATACATTTTTTGAAAGCTATTGATACAAATTACTTCTGAGGATCTTTAACCATCTTTATTTGATAACTGTTGAAGGAGATCCTTCAATTTATTCTGTGTCTATAATTTGGATTCTATTTTTTTCTACATTATTTTCTAAATGGTTATTATAGACAGAAAATCTGTATCATGGAGTCCGTGTTCTCTGATTGCAATGCAATTGATTTAGGAATTCAAAACAAATAAACTTCTTATGATTGGAGTTTTGAAACATACTTTCAAGCAATGGGTCAAGCAAAAGGAGTAACCATAATGAAAACTAGAAAATATTTTAAACTAATCAACACTGCATGTTAACATTTGTTTAATATGGTCCCTCTACATTGAAGAAATTTCAGTTAGAAGTAGAAAATAGAATAATCCCCCACAAATACAGGGAAACAATAGATAAAAATGAATTAATTAAAAAGTTAAAATGTGAATGGTTCTAAACCATTTAAGTTCTTGAACTGGTATTAAAAATCTTCCTCCAAAGAAAACATTCACCCTGGACAGCTTTATAGGTGAATTCTGCCATTTTTAAAGAAGCAAATAATTCTAATCTTACACAAACTCTTTCAAGCCAAAAAAAAAAAAGGTAGAAAAAACACTCCCCAACTATTTAAGCACTTTGACAGTAACTGAAATAAGAGAGAGGTGTAATTCTAACATCATAAACGCCAGGCAGGTCACCAGGAACCCAGGCTCTTTGTATCTCACTGGTGCTACCATCCTCATGTTCCAAAGTGATTTATCATGCCTCCTTTTTAGCTAGTCGGAAGGGGGAAAGAAAGAGGGGCACAACTGTGAAGTTACATGTAATACTTTTGTTCCCATTGTTTCACCAGAAGTTTCTCATGTACCCATGCCTACTGGGGAAAGAAGATCTGGGAAATGTCCTTCTTTTGGATTGCTAGGTACCCACCTAAAAGTTAGGGATTCTCTTACTTGAAAGCAGTGGTCGTTAAACTAAGCCCCTTGGCAAGATCTGCCCTGCCCGCTGTTTTTATATAACCCATAAGCTAAAAATGACTTCTACAATTTTAAATAGTTGAAACAGTTTTAGAAAGAACATTTTTTAACATGTGAAAATGATATGAAACTCAGATTTCAGTGTTCATAAAGCTTAATTGAACACAGCCATGCTCATTTATTTACACATTGTCTGCAGCTGCTTTCATGCTATAATGGCAAAGTGAAATAACTGTGACAGAGACCATATGACCTATAAAGCTTAAATTATTTACTGGCTACCTCTTTTTAAAAGTAGTTTGCTGACTCCTGATTTAGAGGAGGGACTGAATATATGCTGCAGAATAACAGACTCTGACACACTGTCTTATATAGAAATCACAGATTTTTCTGGGTCCCTTTATATTTAAGTGTACCAATTTCTTATTAACATAGTGTATTAGTCTGTTTGTGCTGCCATAACAAAATACCACAGATTATGTGGCTTAAACAACAGAAATTTATTTTCTCACAGTTCTGAAGGCTGCAAGTCTTAGATCAAGGTGCCAGCAGGGTTGATTTCTCGTGAGGCTTCTCCCCCGAGCTTACAGAATAGCACTTTCTCACTGTGTCCTCGAACAGCCTTTCCTCTGTAACCACAGTGGGGAGAGAGAATGCTCTGGTCTCTCTTCCTCTTCCTAGAAGAACTAGTGTCCCCACCCTTATGACCTCAGTTAACATTAATTACCTCCTTAAAAGACCTGTCTCCAAATACAGTCTCATTAAGGTTTAGGATTTCAACCTGTGAATTTGGAGGCATATATTTCAGTCCATAACACATAGTAACTGAGGGTAGTCTTAGATCATATTTTTCTAATGAAAATTTAATGTATGATAATGATCAAATGTTTCATCTATAGGGAAAGGAGGACAAAATGGATTTAAAGAATTTGCAAGGCAAGAAGAGATCAGCTGTTTAACAAAAGAGCCTCTTACTGCTGATGAGGAAGAAGCCTCAAAACAGGAACACCGACGAAAAGAGAAAGAGCTCTTAGAAAAAATCCAAAGTGCCATAGCATGCACCAATATCTTCCCCTTGGGCCGTGACCGCATGTATAGGCGATACTGGATTTTCCCTTCTATTCCTGGATTGTTTATTGAAGAGGATTATTCTGGTCTCACTGAAGACATGCTGTTGCCTAGACCTTCATCATTTCAGAATAATGTACAGTCTCAAAATGCTCAGGTATCCGCTAAAACTGGAGAGTCTTTGGTGTCTGAATCTACCTCCAACATTGACCAAGGCCCATGTGATGATGATTCTGTACAGTTGCCAAAACCAGTGCATAAGCCCAACCGGTGGTGCTTTTACAGTTCTTGTGAACAGCTAGAGCAGCTTATCGAAGCTCTTAATTCTAGAGGACATAGAGAAAGTGCCTTAAAAGAAACTTTGTTACAAGAGAAAAGCAGAATATGTGCACAGCTAGCTCGTTTTTCTGAAGAGAAATTTCATTTTTCAGGTAAATTTTCAATGAAAACTACTGCCTTTATTTTTCTCTCCACATAAACTCTAGTTTAGGATTAAACGTTTTCAAACTATTACAGTTATATTAAAAGACCATATCTTTCATTTGGACGATGCTTTCAGTTTAAGAGTCAGAGAAAGTTTGCCAATTAGGAAAACAAGTTTCTCTAGATTACACTGGGTTCCATTTGTATTATGAGGAACACATCTAGCAATGTGAGAAGATACATAGTCTTCCTGGTCTCATTCCTTTATCCAAAGGTTCTGAATACCCGAAGCACTAAGGTTACCTTCAGTTTTAGAGATCATCGTGGGTGAGGTCACTCAGTAAGGGTTTTGGCTGAGGGTCAGGGGATAGGTTCCATTAGTGATCACTTTGGAGATTGGCTGCAAGGGCAACTCAGGTGGCAGCATTTCCCATTCGGTGGCTGCTCCACTGATGACAGATATGAAAAAGCAGTAAGATACTTTTAGGTATAAGTTTTTATACTGCTAAGTGTGATTCTCCAGATAGAGAACTTTTAAATTTGGGGGACATTACCATCACTACTTTCGTTCTCTTCAGGATTAAAAACTGTAGATAACGATTCTTTATTTAATGGCTTTTTAAGATTTAATTCATACACCATGTAATTCACCTATTAAAATCGTACAATTCAGTGGGGGGCAGGGGTTAGTATATTCACCAATATGTACAGCCATCAGAGTCAATTTTAGAACATTCTCGTCACTTCATAAAGAAACATCATACCTGCCCTGGCTGGTGTAGCTCAGTGGATTGAACAGCGGCCTGCAAACCAAAGGGTCGCAGGTTCGATTTCCCAGTCAGGGCACATGCTTGGGTTGCGGACCAGGTCCCCAGTAGGGGCCACGCAAGAGGCAACCACGCATTGATGTTGCTCTCTCTCTCCCCCTCCCTTCCCCTCTTGTCTAAAAATAAAATAAATAAAATCTTTAAAAAAAAACAAAACCATATCCTTTAGCTACCCCCATAGACCTAAGCAACCATAATTTATTTTCTGTCTCTGAATATCCCTGTCTGAACATAGTATATGAGTGGTAGTGCATAACATATGGTCTTTTGTGACTGACTTCTTTCACTTAGCATATTTTCAAGATTCATAGAAGTTGTAGCATGTATCAGCACTTCTTTCCTTTTTATGACCAAATAATATTCCATTGTATACCACACATTATCCATATGTGAGTGGATGGACATTTCTGTTGTTTCTGCCTTTTAGCTATTTTGAATAATGCCACTGTAAATATTTGTGTACAAGTTTTTGTATTGTTGTGTTTTCATCTCTCTTGGTTATATACCTAAGAATGGAATTAGTGAACCACATGGTAATTCTGTTTAATCGTTTGAAGAACTGCCAGACTGTTTCCCAAAGCAGCTACACCATTTTACATTTCTGCAAACTGTGTCTGAGGGTTAAGATTTCTGCACATCCTTGCCAACACTTGTTATTATCTGACTTTTTGATTCTAGCCCTCCTAGAGGTGTGAAGTGGTATTCCATTTTGTTTTCGATGTTCATTTCCTGAATGGGTAATGATGTAGAGAATTTTATCATGGTCTTATCGGCCATTTGTATATCTTCCTTAAAGAAAAACTTGTTCAGATCACTTGCCCATTTTTAATGGGATTATTTATCTTTTTATTATAAGAGTTCTTTTTATATTCTAGATATGTCTCTTTTCAAATATATGATGTGCAAACATTTTCTCCCCCTACCCTTTTTTTAATTGCCTTGAGGATTTACTAAGGGTTTTTAATATCCATCATCTCATGATCATAGCACTCACATGGGGTAGATTGTGTTTTTTAATAAGGAAATCATAATAAAGGTATTGGATAACTATTTCAGACAAACCTCAAACTGATAGCAAACCTGTGTATACTCGGGGAAGAGCTTTCAATGCAAATGATCCATCTCAGATGCCTGCAGAGAGGCAGCTCGAATTGAGGCTGAGAGATTTTCTTTTGGATATTGAAGACAGAATCTACCAAGGAACATTAGGAGCAATAAAGGTTTGTACCTGTTCCCATTTTTAGTGTACCTCGTTACCAGAATTTTGGTCATACTTATTAATTTCTTTGATATAGGCAACCCATATGTGTTTTGAATAAATACTAGTGAGTGATATATTTTTTATAAAAACTAAGTTTATTATTCCCCTGTATCAAAATATTTATGTATGAATATAAAATCCTTCTTAAATATGCTGTATGACTAATGGCTTTCTTAAACAGAATTTAGTGAACATAACTGACCTTTTTAACATTAATTTTTAGTATTTTTTAAATATCTGTTTTATGATATTTTCATCCAAGATGTTGAAATGTGTAAGGATATTTTCTTCTTCCTTGACTAGCTCCCGCCTGCTCTGCTGAGTCTGGTTTGTTTATTGGTTTCTTTGTTACCTTTTTAAAATCTGTAAGTAATTCATGCTTGATGTGTGTTCTTTTCATTGCTTTGCTATCATCTTATCACTTTTTTGCTGCTATCAGATGACCAATCTTAGAATTGTTTATAATTTCCTTATATAGAGAGCAAGGTACTAAAACTTCCATCTATGAATGATATGAATTCCATTTTGACCACTTAGTAATCTTATTTTTAGATTCCTTTTTGATTCACAATCTGTTTTAGAATATTCATGAATTTTTCATATGTACATCGAACCTCATACTCCTTAGGAACAGCATATGTCAGTTTTCAAGGTTAGTAATTTGGGTTTTGTTACAGGTTACAGATCGACACATCTGGAGATCAGCATTAGAAAATGGACGATATGAGCTGTTAAGTGAAGAAAACAAGGAAAATGGGATAATTAAAACTGTGAATGAAAATGTAGAAGAGATGGAAATTGATGAGCAAGCAAAAATCATAGTTAAAGACAGGTACAAAAAACATTATTTTTAAAGTAACCATCACTTTTTCTTCCGCCTCTAATTAGAAGTTTTTTCTTTTTCTTAAATATATTTTATTGATTATGCTACTACAGTTGTCCCATTTTTTTCTCCCCTTTATTCCCCTCTACCCTGCGCCCCACCTCCCACCAGCATTCCCCCACTTAGTTCATGTCCATGGGTCGTACATATAAGTTCTTCGGCTTCTCCCTTTCCTGTACTATTCTTAACCTCCCCCGTCTGTTTTGTACCTACCACTTATGCTTAGTATTCCCTATACCTTTAACCCCATTTTCCACCCTCCCCCTCCCTGCTGATATACCCTCCTGTGATCTCCATTTCTGTGATTCTGTTCCTGTTCTAGCAGTTTCCTTAGTTTGTTTTTATTTTTGTTTTGTAGGTTCAGTTGATAGTTGTGAGTTTGTTGTCATTTTACTGTTGATAGTTTTGATCTTCTTTTTCTTAGATAAGTGTCTTTAACATTTCATACAATAATGGCTTCATGATGATGAACTCCTTTAACTTACCCTTATCTGGGAAGCACTTTATCTGCCCTTCCATTCTAAATGATAGCTTTGCTGGATAGAGTATTCTTGGATGTAGGCCCTTGTCTTTCATAACTGTGAATATTTCTTTCCAACCCCTTCTTGCCTGTAAGGATTCTTTTGAGAAATCAGCTGATAGCCTTATGGGAACTCCTTTGTAGGTAACTGCTGCCTTTTCTCTTGCCACTTTTAAGATTCTCTCCTTATCTTTAATCTTGGGCCACGTAATGATGATGTGCCTTGGTGTGTGCTTCCTTGGGTCCAACTTCTTTGGGACCGCCTGAGCTTCCTGGACTTCCTAGAAGTCAGTTTCCTTTGCCAGATTGGGCAAGTTCTCCTTCATTATTTGTTCAAATAAGTTTTCAATGTCTTGCTCTTCCTCTTCTTCTGGCAGCCCTATGATTTGGATGTTGGAACATTTAAAGTTGTCCGAGAGGTTCCTCAGCCTCTCCTCATTTTTTTGAAATCTTGTTTCTTCGTTCTGTTCTGGTTGAATGTTTATTTCTTCTTTCTGCTCCAAATCATTCATTTGAGTCCCGGTTTCCTTCCCTTTACCGTTGATTCCCTATATTTTTTTTTTTATTTCACTTTGCACAGCCTTCCCTTTTTCCTCCATATTGTGAACATACTCCACCAATTCTTTGAGCGTCCAGATTACCAGTGTTTTGAACTCTGCATCTGTTAGGTTGGCTATCTCTTTATTGCTTAGTTCTATTTTTGGAGCTTTAATCTGTTCTTTAATTTGGGCCATATTTTTTTTTGTGTTGGTGCACCTATTATGTTGTGATGGGCGGAGCCTTAGGTGTTCACCAGGGGGGCAACCGACATCACTGCCTTGTGGCACTCTATGTAGGGGAGGGGTCAGAGAGGGAATAAGGCCACTTGCTTGGCTCTTGTCTGGCTTTCAGTCACTTCCCCCACTCCCCACAAGCAAATTGGGCCCTTCTGGTGCTGATTTCCAGGTGGGTGGGTTTGTGTGCATTCTAGGACCCTGTGGGTCTCTCAAAACAAGCTCTCCTGTGAGACTGGTCATTTATCCCACTGCCACAACCCCCACTGGTTTTTGCCAGTAGAGGTTTTGAGGCTTCCTTTTCTTGCGTGGATACCCTGAGTTGCATGTCTCTCTCTCTCCCCGGTTGTTCTCCCAGTTTATCTGCCCGCTAATGTGGGACCGCCCAGGCTGCCAGCCACTGCCTTGCCACGTTCTCTCTGCCCTGGCTGCCCGTCTCCACCCCTCCTACTGGTCTGAATGAATGTTTCTTCTTTAACTCCTTGATTGTTGGACTTCCATACAGTTCGATTATGTGACAGTTCTGGTTATTTTTTGTTTTTAAATTTGTTGTCCTTCTCTTGGTTGTGCGAGGAGACAAAGTGTATCTACCTACGCCTCCATCTTAGACGGAAGTCCTAATTATAAGTTTTTTCTAATGTAAATGTTTTTTTTGTTTGAAAAAGTTGCTTTTTGTGAGGACTTAAAATCTTATTGTGAGGACTTTAATATTCACAACCACTGAAATGATGATTTTGCTTAAACCTACACCAAAAGACAACTTAAGATCATGATAATTTCTCAAGTTTAAAAACGTCTTTGAGCCCTGACCCATGTGGCTTAATTGTTTGGGCATCATACCATAAAGCGAAGAGTTGCTGGTTCAGTTCCCAGTCAGGGCACATGCTTGGGTTGTAGGTTCAGTCCCCAGTTGGCAAGCATGCAAGAGGCAGCTGATTGATGTTCCTCTCACACACTGATGTTTCTCTCCCTTCCTTTCTCCCTCCCAGCCCCTCTCTTTAAAAATAAATAAAATCTTTTAAAAAATAAAATTTGAATGCCTTTGAACTTAAGGTTTTATTAATTTCAAAAAGTTACTTTATACTATCCATTTTTCTGTAGGAAAACTTAGTAAACTGTGGTAGACTTAAATATTATTTGAACTAATAATCAGAACCTCTGTATATATAGATAGTTACCTTTACTTTTTGGAGTCATTTTGGGTAATATCTGCCCTTAAGGAGTTTATTGTCTAGAAGGAAATGATAGAGACATTAAGCTAGCAATTATAGAGCAGGTGAGAGTTCTGACAAAAGTGAATATCCAGTGCAAACGTGGTTCATAGAAGGGCTTTTGATCTTGGTAGAACATGGAAAACAGCAAAGAAAATGCTAGAGGAAGTGATTCCAAATCTGAGACCTAAACTTGGGGAAGATATGATACTGGTAAGAAAGACAGTACAACAAAGGCTTTGAGTGAATGGGTTTGTCGTTTTAAATGACCATTTTAGCTGCAGCATGGAGATTTATTACAAAGGGAATAAGATTGGAGGCTAAGGAACTAGTTCGGAGGCAGCTATAAGTGTCCTACCTGGTAAAAGTTGAACCAAGAAAGATAGAAATGAGCTACCTAAGATGCTTATACTTTAAGGCCCATCACAGTGTCACCTCTAAAACCTTTCCCATATGCCTTGTCTCACCCACCTTCCCTCCTCCAAATGTTGGCCCTCCTCCAAATATTTGCCCTCCTTAATATCTGACCTCCTTAAATATCATGATATTTAGTTTAGCTCTTGATTCATGTATGTATCTCCTTTTCCTACACTCTTATGAAAGCTCCTTGAGATTGAGGAAACTTTCTTACACAGGTATAAGTAAGCATTTGGATGAATGAGTGGACTCAAGTCTCACCTAATAGTCTTTTTAAGTACCATTAACTCTTCATTGTTTTAATTGTAGACTTTTGGGCATAAAAACAGAAACCCCAAGTACTGTCTCAACTAACACAAGTACACCGCAGTCAGTGAGCAACGTGGTCCATTACCTGGCGATGGCGCTCTTTCAAATAGAGCAGGGCATTGAGCGGCGTTTTCTCAAAGCTCCACTTGGTAAGTGTCTGTTTTTAATTCAAAATATTAGTTACATTTTAAATTATTTTGAAATTGCCCTTTAATTAATAGAATTTTATTGGTTGACATAATAAAACTGATTGATTTGAAAATTTTAAGATTATATTTGCATTTAACTATTTCTGTCAGTCTCTTTTGTGAAACCTTCATCACAAGAAAGATAACCAAAACCTGTAGCTAGCCAGACCCTGAATAATCAGATATTGTACATAAATTTTTTTCTTATTATTTTAAACAGAACCCCACAGAAGCTACTTAAATGTCCATCGTTAAGGGCATAGTTTAATCATGAGGGTCACTACCTGAATACTTTATAAGAAGTGCTAAATCAGAAATACCAAGTGTTAAAGGGTACACAGATGAGGAATGTTCTATAATTTATGGCTAGGTTGATACACATAATACTATGTGGATCATGTTTCAGCAATTTATGAAATTAATATGCTTTTAGGGACTAGTCAAGGAACCATAGTCATTATGTCTTTAGGAAAATAGATGTTTCAAATTCCAAATCAATTTTCATGTTATCCTCTATTTCCCTGTGGTATCTCTGAAATGTTAAATAAATTTATAATTCATCATCTCAAGATAAGTTTATATCCTATATCTCAATAATATGGTACTAGAGGAAACAGTTTTTTAAAACCATATCTTTCTGGTCTCATATTGAAGGAACAACTTGAATAGACTAAAATTCTTTAAAAGTTATTTGAATATTACCTGTTGAATAGTAAGAACAAAGTTTTATAAACAGATGGTGCTATCAGAAAAACTTTAGAATGTGACTGTATTCATAAAGTGACTGTTCTTAAGTTGAAGAGCTTCTGGGCAGTATCTCATTCTTCTAATAAGCCTATTAATACTTTTAAAAAATTGATTATTCTACTATGAGCTTAATAACTCACTTTTCACATTGAAAGTAGCCTTTGTAAGAAAATACATATGGTCACATCTCACAAAGATAACCACATGTTGAAGCTTCAATTACTTCAATTAAAATTTCAATTGAAAGTTATTTGTAAATTATGTAGCTCTTATAAATGTAAGATATTGCTACTACTTATTAATCTTATGATTCCAAAAGGGGTAAGGGATAAAACAATTCTCCTGATTTTTATACTTCTGAAATTGCCATCAGTTAAAGTTGTTTATAAGTGTAAGAGGGGAAAAAACAAATTGTTTAGTGTGTCTGTGTTTTCTTCAGTACATCTTATGAACTATTTAGGCAAAGGAAAAAAGTTAACTTTGAGAGATGCTGCAACTTATATCTGGTAGCTATATGAGAGCTATAGTGTTCTTACGCTGGTTTGTATAACAGCAGTGTTAGAACATTCATTTCATCCTGAAGGATTTTTTTTAAATAATTCTAATTTGGAATTTTATATAAGATAAGAAAAGGTCAGCTTACCTTGCTCACTTTGGTGGTGTATGTTGGTCAAAGTCAGACATTGATAATTTATAACAGGGATGTTACCATTGCTGCCCTATAAAAAGTTACTAGTAAAACTGATGTCTATAGCTCTTTATTTTATGTTTAAGTCTTTGAGGGGTCTGTTTTCAATGGGACAACAGGAGATGGAGGTACCACTGGGGTTCTAAGGTAGTCTGAATATTTGGAGCAAGGTAATCAAGAATATCATTAATCTATGGGAAAAAATGGGAGGTGGGGTCCACTTTATAAATGTTTTGAGTAGAATATAAAAATTCTCCATTCTTGATAATTTTTCAGCATAGCAAATTAATTATAGTAGGAATTTTGCCAGTTTAGCTTCAGAGATTATTTCAGTTTCTTGAGGAAGCCAATAATAAATAAAAATTTTACTTATATTCAGCATTCCCTAATATGTCCTTTTTATTCTAGGGATTAATCACATTAGTAAAACTGGGCTTTTTTTTTAACTTGGGAAGATAATTATATTTCAAGTAATTATTTTAGGTGAGATTTGTGAAGACTATTGAGGTTAATAATTTTGTTATTTATAAAATCATGCTTACGGTTTAACCCTTAAGCTATGAAAAATCCTCAAACTAACTTTATAAATTTGAAAGGTAACACAAATTAATAAAGATCAAAGTGGAGATAGAAAAAGGACAGGAAAAGGGAAGATCAAGCTAGTATGAGAGTAAAAACAGTAAATTTTTAACTTTTTAAAGAACTTTTTCTTTTTAAAGAATTATGATTTTACTTTATGTATTGCTGAATACTGGTTTGCATATTTAGCTTTTGAAAGAAAACCTTGGATTTGATATTTTGGAAGGGAATATCATCTTTTTAACATTTTCCTTTCTACATTTCATACCTCAGCTAATCAAACTCTTTTAAGTCTATAGAAAAAGCTAACATTGGTGAATCTTAGTATATTTAGATGTTATGAAAAGATTGAAGAGCTGTGGGATGCATGTTCACTTATTCTGCATACAGTACTTATTCATGGCATTTTTTTGTTTTGCTAGCATTGGGTGATTTACAGGTTAGGAATTTTTGTTGTTTGATCTCCTAGAGAAGCCTAATGGCATGGTCACATGGGTTACTGTACAGTGGCAGTTAACAGTATGAAATCTCCCAGAGTAGTATTTGATCATATGACTCTACCAATATTTTGTTAGTAAAACCCTTTCATTTAGTGATTTCTTGGGGAACTTATCTGTGCTAGCATAATGGAAGATAAAAGACAAACAAGATATTTCTGCCCATAAGCATTGTATAATATGAAGAAACAGCAAGGTTTAAGATTTGAAAAACAAAAACAGGAAAATGGAATCAATTATATATACCATTTTTATCCTTATTTAAATACTATATGAAAATAGAAAAAGACAACCATTTATATTTATTTCATATTTAGAATATTTTAAAGTTGGTAGGAGTACCTAGGATAAAAATTGGACCTTGAGCTACCACCGATTTAATTTTCTTAAAGCACCTCTTTGATCAAACTCCATAGCGTTTGACCAACCTTTCAGTTAAAAACCATTCAAACTGATTTTCAAAATTCCAAAAGATCTTCATAATTTGTCTTTTTCTTCCAATCTTTCACATTGGCCTCTGCAACCTTATTTCTTGCCATTACCAGTAAGAGTGCCCTCTGATTTATCCAGAAAGATTTCTTCAAGATCTTTGAATTAGCAGTCCTTACTGTCTTTTTCCTTGCAGGTCCGAACTTTTCATGAAGGCTTATATCAAAAACCAAGATAAATAGATAGCATAAAATGAGAGGGTGGAAATAATTCAAATAGACTGTATTGTATTTATTTCCTATTTTGCTAATATTTCTCTTTGGCTCTGTCTGACAAGCCATTTGAACCATGCATGCATTTTTTTTCCTCTCCCATTGAGTCGATTGGTTGCCTCTTGCACACCCCCAGCCTGCAGCCCAGGCATGTGCCCTGGCTGGAATCAAACCAGCAACTTTTCAGATTTCAGTCCTGCACTCAGTCCACTAAGCCATGCCGGCCAGGGTTCAAATGTTTGTTTCTTAAAATATATTAAACAGTTATTTTATATTCTGTGTGTAATTCTAATTATCTCAAGTCTTTATGAGTCAGATACTGCTGGCTCTTGTTTATAGTGTATTGTTTCCACATGTGCCTTTTGGGTTGTGACTATTAAACCTCATTTCTCAGAACTTATCTATAGATATTTCTTCAGAGAGAATTTGCAAAGGTTTCTACTTGTTTCTACCTGCGATCGCTACCAACCCTGGACTATTGTAAAATCTTAGCTTGTGGTTTTTCAGGTTTTAAACCTGTTCAAGGCTCTGCTTGTAGTTACATATTCCTAGGGTATCTTTATTTCGCCTTTCTACCCAACACCAAGGTCCAAATGAGCAGATTTCTGTGCTGTCTCTTTCTTCCTTCGTGCTACCCCTTCCACATTAAAAGTACAGCTTTTCGGAGTCCTAGCTTTTTAGAGGGCACTCCCCACATTGGGTAGGCCCTAGGTTTCATGTCCTGTCTCTTTCACCCTGCTGCATAGTCAAACAGGAGCTCAGGACCCACTAGTGTTTGTAGGTTGTTGCTTTATGACTTAAACTCATTGCGTATATCTTTACCCTCCCAGCTATATTAAAATTTCTTAAAGGTAGGGACCATAGAATAGACTTGTTTCACTCTTCTGAAATGCTGCACATAGGAGGAACAATGTAAAGTAACTTGCCCAAGCTCACATAGAGGAACTATGTGAGGCAGACTGACTCTAAAGTCCACATTCTCTTAACCATTATGCTGCTGCCCAAGAGGTTTTATTTGAGGATAATAATAGGAAATATGGCATGATAGGACCAAACTATGCATGGAGTCTTATATACCTTGCAGAATTTTGACATGATGTGGTAGGCCCTTCATAATTAAGTATAATGTCGTAGGAAAACTAAGGTGGTGGCAATAGTGAAGACATTAAAGATGGAAATCACATGCCATTGTAAAGCCATAGATTGGCTAGATTAGTGGCCCATAGTCAAATGACTCTTTATAAATTTTTTAGCCCAGAAGACAAATGGATGCTGTTGTTAATGACAGAAGGTTTCAAATGTTTCTACATAAATATTGGTGCTGAAAGTTCATTTTGGGAGGTATTAACACTTTTTACTTACCTCACTTTAAAAATAATACTTTCTTAGAGACAGAAGACAATATAGTTGGCATTTATACATAATTGATATTTTTCAATAACTATATCGAGGTATAATTCACATATATAAAACTCATCCTTTTGAAGTATACAATTCAGTGGGTTTTAGTATATTCACAGTTGTATAGCCATCCACTACTACTTTCAGAATGTTTTTATCAGCCTCAAAAGAAACCTCTTAAATGATTGATATTTAACTGAGAGCAGTTTTTCATCTGAAAATGAGGAGGTAACATCCTTGATTCAAAGGAATAGTATCTGACTTGTACTTTCTAAATTAAATCAAGATTTATTACAAAGATTGGATTGAGAACACGTTGTCTAAGTTATTTTTTTAACTATTGAAATCCCCAAGCATTTAATGTACAAATTTAATATAAACAAGATGTGGCTTAGCAAATATTTTCTTTAACATAAATTTTTTGTTGTTAATATCAATGTGGTAGTTTTGTTAAGGGTTGCAAGAGAAGAGCTGTAAAATTTATCCTGTTTAAACTACCAAGAAAATAGTTCTAGGAGATGTCTGGGGTTTGCTTAGAAACTTTAATCATTTTTCCCTTTTCATTTAAGATGCCAGTGACAGTGGGCGTTCTTATAAAACAGTCCTGGACCGTTGGAGAGAGTCTCTTCTTTCTTCTTCTAGTCTATCACAAGTCTTTCTTCACCTCTCCACTTTGGATCGTAGTGTGATATGGTCTAAATCTATACTGAATGCTCGTTGTAAGATCTGCCGAAAGAAGGGTGATGCTGAAAACATGGTACTTTGTGATGGCTGTGATCGGCGTCACCATACCTACTGTGTTCGACCAAAGCTCAAGGTATTTTTTTCATCTTCTAATTCTGAGATTAGAATTGAGGCATTGAGATTTTGAATGACAGATGATTAATGAACATTTATGTGATTTGTCAGACTGTGCCTGAAGGAGATTGGTTTTGTCCAGAGTGTCGACCAAAGCAACGTTCTAGAAGACTCTCCTCTAGACAGAGGCCATCTTTAGAAAGTGATGAAGAGATGGAAGACAGTATGGAAGGTGAGGATGATGAAGTTGATGGTGATGAAGAGGGTCAAAGTGAAGAGGAAGAGTATGAGATAGAACAAGAAGAGGATGACTCTCAAGAAGAGGAAGAAGTCAGGTAAGCCCTAACATGCAATGAAATGAGGGTTCATGAGTCTTAACTAGATAATCTCTTGGCTACTCAAATACGAATGGAGTGGTTGGGGTTCATCTTTTTTTTTAAACTAGTTATGTAATATAGTAGTTTGAAGTTACCCATGCTTTATGTATTATGAACATTTGAATTTTCCCCAAGGAAATATAGTAGCTGTGTGAGCTGTGTGAACTTAACCAGATCATAAAATCAAGTATGAGTTCAAGTTTGGACAGGAACACCAATCAGGCCCACATTAAGCTTGATTTTACTTAATTTTATGCCTAAAGCAGCAAATACACAGTCCAGAGGATATTCATGAGATAAAGATGGAAGCCACTTCTCAATGCCTCTCTTACTTTTTCAAGGACTTAGTTATACTCAAATTCTGGTGATCTTGGCAGTCTATAGAGAGAAAGAGACAGAGGGAGAGAGATGTCAGGAAGCATATTATATTTTTACACTCCTACCACATCAGCACCCAGAAACAGCTATACTACCATGTAACCCTACAACTTAGCAAATTATGTCACCCAGGCCTAATCAGTGTGTCTAGGATCTGGTTTTTTCTACCAAGCCAGTGATGGGGCAGTCTCCCTCATTTGTCCCTAAAACCTTGCCCCCTTCTCATATTTGAACCCCATTCATGTGGAATCAGGAAAGTGAATATGAAGCAAGGGCAACCTAGAACTAACAAAGTACAAAAAGGCCACAGTCTGGGGAGCATAAATAGAGAACCACCCCATTGGTTTTAAACAAATTGTTCTTTTATAATAGCTCCAACTAGCAGGAGCCATATTTCTGGTAGCTTATAAGGGCAATATTATGTTAAAGTGATAAAGAATTTGGAAAATTCTTGGAAATATTTTAGGGAAACTAGAAGTCCAGGTATATGGGAAGATGGATAAACAGGGGGCTTAATGAGCTTATTTCATCCTTGTCTAAAACTTAAATACAACTAAAAGATTGAATCTAGTTTTGTATTTTCCAGTAGAAAAAGAAGATGACAAAGAGATTCTTGGCTTGGTATTCAGGAACAATAGATTTAAGGCCTACTTTAGATTGTTGGGTTTTCATATGGGATTTTTTTTTAACCCTCACTCAAGGATATGTTTATTGATTTTAGAGTTGGGGGGAGAGAGAAATATCGATGTGAGACAGGAACATCTATCAGTTGCCTCCCATAGGCACCCCAACTGGGGATTGAACCTGCAACCTTTTAGTGTATGGGATGACGCTCCAACCAACCAAGTCACCCAGCCCAGCCAGAGCTTAAGGCCTATTTTAATGGCTGAAACTGTAGGTTACCTCAGTACCAGTGGTAATGAAAAGTGATAAGGAGAGAAAAGATTCGCATTTTAAGATTAGTTTATCATTCTTAAAGTTTTCCAACATGATTAAGTCTATTTATTGGTTCACCTATAGAGTTTATTATAGTTTATCACAATTTAGGATTTGATTTTCATGATGATATTCTGGAGTTACTAAGAAAATAATAAATATTCTCTTTGCATTACAAAAAAATATATGAAAACACAGTTTAGACTTCCACTAAAAATTCGTTAGCTCCAAGTTTAAAGAATTGAGCCTAGGATAAGCCTCAGTAATATAGAAGAGTAACATGTAGAACTCATTGGTGAGAACTGGAGCACAGGGAATAGAAGCTAACTGTATATTTATGATCTCTCTGTACAATAATTGTGTGTTCTAACAATATTTATAGCCCACCAAAGCGAGGAAGACCACAAGTTAGATTGCCAATTAAAACAAGAGGGAGACTTAACTCTTCTTTGTCAAGTCGTGGCCAACGAGATCCTAGAAGATACACTTCAAGGAGTCAGCAGAGTACACCAAAAACAACTGTTTCTTCTAAAACTACTGGTAGAAGCCTAAGAAAGATAAGATCTGCTCCTCCTACAGAAACTAAATCTTTAAGAATTGCCAGTCGTTCAACTCGCCAGAGTCATGGCCCATTGCAAGCAGATGTATTTGTGGAACTACTTAGTCCTCGTAGAAAACGCAGAAGCAGGAAAAGTGCTAATAATACACCAGAAAATAGTCCCAACTTCCCTAACTTCAGAGTCATTGCCACAAAGGCAAGTGAGCAGTCAAGATCTCTAAGTGTTGCTTCAAGACTTTCTCTCCAAGATAGTGAATCCAAAAGAAGAGGCAGGAAAAGACAATCTCCAGGTATGAAGAAGTCTGATTTAAACTATCCTTACCTAAGAAAATTGAGTAATTTGGAAAGATTAAATGTCGAGATACTTTGGGTCACTTTTTAAAGGTTGTCACTAAGATACACAGTTTTTAGGGAGCATCCAGACCTGAATGAAGCATAATATTCATTGAAGGGGTAGCTGTTGGGGGAATAAAGGTAAACTATATTGCTAGCATTTCTACTAGTAGATCAGGGTAGTTGTGAGAAATTTGCAGTGTTTGGTTTTTAATGGAGGGACTTGATCAATATTTGAACAGTCTCAATATACCACATTTCATTCTCTTTCACCTTTTCTGCCCTAAGACACATATACTCATTATCATCTAGACAAGCTATATTGGGTTATTTGGCAAGGTTCCCATTCGATACACCAATTTTGGGCCAGTAGACAGTTGGGGGCAGTAACATTGTTAAAGAGTGATCACAATTTATCTAATTCTGATAATTGTTGTGTATAGTAACTTTATCCATATAATAATCTCTTTATTCATTTATCTCTTTAATCCTTTTTCCTTTAATGTCATTAGTAATAAAAACTTTGTTTCCAAAAATGAAGTGAAACGTAAAAAATGCTACTATCCTTTGAAGAATTGTAGATAGGTTGTATTACATTATTCAAACAATGACAGGAGTAAAGAATTTATTGGTGAAACAATGGGATATAATTAGTCTGTTTATTTAGTCACCATGTTGTCAGGTTTTGAGGGGAAGTATCAGGTAACTTTACACCAAGATCTAATTAATTTTTCTTATCTCTTTATCTGTTTTGCTTTTTCCTGAATCTGAACTCCAAACTAGTACACGTAAAACATTTTATTTAAAAACACTCTGTTGAAAAAAAAAATGTTTTGTTGTTATTGATTTGTGAAATCACTAAGTCTAAAGACACACAAAGGGAGGAATGTGTTGATTTACATTTAAGTAGAAAATTTGAACTCATATGTGGACTGTACTACTACCCTTTTCTACTAATTTGTATACATTACATTTCATTATATACCTTAGAGTTTATGAGAAAGCATCTTGCTTCAAGAAAATTCCCCATATAAAATTAAAGTTTATAAGAATAATCTTTTACTTCATTATTGAAAATTATTTTTATTTTGCAAGGTAATTTACAAAGAGGCCTCATTTTTAGATGTGAAGAGATAACTTTCCTATTGATGCATTTTTAAGAAATAGAGGTGCATTGCTTACTGTGATTTTACTGTAGTTGAAAACATATTTTTAATAAAACAGTAAAAAATCCACAAACTTTGTGTTCTAGAATTTTCTTTGGTATTACACTCATTTTAAAACCTGTTCCCAGTGACTGTTTAATGTAATTGGAAATTGTTAAGATCAAAAGGAAATGGTGAATATTTGGTCGAGATTTTCATACCTCAAAATGTAAGTTTAACATCGCAGGGTCTACAGTGTCAATTTTGTTTGAGTTTAGTTTATATTTATATGCCCTGTTTAGCTTGTAGTGATCAAATATTTTGCTTTGTCATCACCTAAAATTAATTTAGTTATTTATTTAGAATCATCTCCCATAACACTGAATCGAAGAAGTTCAGGCCGACAAGGAGGAGTTCATGAACTGTCCGCTTTTGAGCAACTGATTGTAGAATTGGTACGGCATGATGACAGCTGGCCTTTTTTGAAACTTGTTTCTAAAATCCAGGTAATATTTCTAGACTTTATAAAACTTATTCCTGTATATTACTTGATTTAGTCTGCATGGCAGTTTTGAGAGAGTCCAAACACCTGTTAATCACTATGTGCTTTTTTTTAAACACTTGAAAAGTTGGTCTCAATATTGGAAAAAATGGACTTAGACACCATTGTCTCTTCAGTCCCTTCTAATTCTGTGACTGAGTCTTATAAATGATGACAGTGTGTTGAAATAACCTCAATGTTTTTATTCAAGGTAATGAATCTGAATAGAATTCATTCAACTGAGTAACATTATTGGTATTTCTCTTATGTAAAGCAGTGGTTCTCAAATTTCAGCATACACCAGAATCACCTGGAGAGCTTGTTCAAAATATGGATTACCAGCCCGCACCCCAGAATTCTTGATTCACTAGGGCTGGGATGTTGCCCAATCATTTGCATTACTGATAGATCCCCAGATGATGCCGATGATGCTGGTCCGAAGGCCACAGTTTGAGAACAGTGATTTAAAAAATAAGTACCCTTAAATAACAGAGATGGCCTAACCTAACTAAGGGATTAGAGGTGGTGCTGTAGTTATTTATACATTTGACCCTTGGACAATATAGGTTTGAACTAAGCAGGTCCATTTATATGTGGATTGTTTTCAGTATATATTGGAAAAGTCTTTGGAGATTTTCTTACTACCATGAAGCAATTATATTGATTATACTAGGCTATCATAAAGCAACCATATTGCTGCTTCTTCGTTATCAATATATGAATCATTATATCTGTAAATAAAAATGAATTTCTTCTTCACATTTTTTCATATTTGAGGGCTAGTGTTAGTAATATGTATAACATCTACAGTGTTTGTTATTGTCATATAAGACAGTATTGATGTAGGTGCTGACAGATGATTCATCTCATAAACAGATGATGTAAAATTACGGTATCAATAAATATGTATGGTACTTTAAAATGAATTATCCTTATGGTTTTCTTGATAACATTTTCTTTTCTCTAGCTTACTTTATTGTAAAAATATAGTATATGATACTGGCCAGGTGGCTCAGTTGGTTGGTGCATCGTCCTGTACACCAAACTGTTGCAGGTTCGACCCCCAGTTGGGGCACATATGGGAGGCAACCAATCAATGTTTCTCTCTCACACCAATGTATTTTTTCTCTCTCTCTCCCTTCTCTCTCTCTCTCCCTGACGCTCACTCTCTCTCTCTAAAATCAACAAAAATATCCTCTGATGAGGATTATTAAAAATGCGGTATATAATAAATACATATAATGTGTAAAATATGTGTTAATTTACTGTTATTGGTAAGGTTTACAGTCAGCGTTAGGCTATTAGTAGTTAAGTTTTGGGGGAGTCAAAAGTTATACACAGCCCTGGCTGGTGTGGCTCAGCGAACTGAGCTCCGGCCTGCGAACCAAAGGGTCACCGGTTTGATTCCCAGTCAGGGCACATGCCTGGGTTGCGGGCCAGGCTCCCAGTAGGGGGTGCGCGAGAGGCAACCACACATTGATGTTTCCCTCCCTTTCTCCCTCTCTCTCTTTCTCCCTCCCTTCCCCTCTGTCTAAAAATAAATAAATAAAATATTTTTTTTTAATTATACACAGATTTTTGACTGTGCAGGTTGATACCCCTAACCCTCACATCCTCACATTATTCAATAATTGACTATATATATTTATATATATATTTATATATTTATATTTATATGACTATTATATATAAAGAAGAAAAGGAGATTGATTTGAGCATTTCAGAGAAAGGGAATTGCAGAATTATTTATTGAAGAGCTATTTAGTCTGGTCATTGAAGTAAGATGGAATTTCAACAGTGAGAACTGGAGTAAGGGAATTTCAGGAAGAGGGGACAATAAGTTGAAGACCCAGGAATTAGAACATGGGGAATGATGGCTAGTTTGAATAGAGCAGACTATGTTGGACACAACTAGATTATAAAGTATCTCATTTGTCAGTATTAGATAAAGGTTTCTGAATAAAAAAGTGACATCATCAGAATTCTACTTTGAGATTTCTAGAGCAAAAATGTAAAGGATTAATTAACAATGAATAGCATCTTACAAAAATTTAGCCTTAGTGTGACTCATTTTTCCTGAGTAGTTCTTGTGGTCAGTTAAATTTTGTTGCATACATTTTTATTTTTTATTACAAATGTAGTAATGCTCATTAAAGAAATTTTTATGGAGACATATGTATCTATAGAGAGAGAGAGAGACGAAGACAGCACACAAAACCATAATCTTTTGTGTTTCACAATAAATTAACATTTTATAGTATCAAATAGGCTTCTGTAGCATTAAATGACTGAAATATATTATGTGTCTTTAATGGAATAATAGTATTCAGAGGTTAATATGTTGTTACTTTTCAGTTCAAAACCTTCATATATTTGACCACTTATCTCTTATAAATTTTATACAAGAGAAATAATACTTGAATTATTTTACAGGTCCCAGACTATTATGACATCATCAAAAAGCCCATTGCCTTAAATATAATTCGTGAAAAGGTGAACAAATGTGAATATAAATTAGCATGTAAGTAATTTATAATTTTCTCTATGTTCTTGTTTAAAGAGGTAGAGACTGTTTTTCTTTGTATATGAGGTATACTAATGTAATTGTGTAGATGGCATCCCAAGAGGTCCTTAAAGTGCTTATCCAAGTATATGGAGGTGAGAGATGGATGGGGGTTGAATGAGTTAAAGACATTTTCTAGAATCTGATCTTAATAGAAGTTATTTATTGAAACTATGCTATTATACCTAATCACATAATTGCATAGTTTCAATAAAACAGTTGTAAAGTATTTGTCGTCATTTTTAAACTTCGGCCCTGCTACCTTGTTTTCAGACTTCAGTGTCTAAAGAAAAAAGTGGGCTTCTGTCTGTTGGTGACATTTCTAGATATAATACAAACAAAAATTTTATTTATATAAGTTATGTACTTTCATTTTAACCTCATTTGTTTTTTTCTTTCTAGCTGAGTTTATTGATGATATTGAGTTGATGTTTTCGAACTGCTTTGAGTACAACCCTCGTAACACAAGTGAAGCAAAAGCTGGAACGAGGCTTCAAGCATTTTTCCATATTCAGGCTCAAAAACTTGGACTTCACATCACACCTGGGAATGTGGATCAAGTTAGCACACCACCACCTACAAAAAAATCACGAATCTAATTTTGTCCTTCTAAAGGATATATTTAAGGAAAACAAATTGTTCATGAAATGGAACATTAAATCATGCTATAAAGCACACATAAATGTATAGAGCAATAACAACTGAGTGACCACTTTAAAGTGTGGCCTGCACTATATTCTCAATTTTAATATTAAGCACTCAGGAGAATGTAGGAAAGATTTCCTTTGCTACAGTTTTGTTCAGTATCTAATAAATTTGATAGACATATTGGATACAGTACTGGTTTACAGAGGTTTTTGTACATTTTGAGATCATTCATGTGTCCCAATATCTTGGAAAATATTTTTTTGTCTATGATATATTTTGTCATTGATGACTTGTCTTAGATGTGTGGTATTAAGGTAGATTTATCTACACAGATAAATCTTCTGTTATGGCATAGTTTATAAAAAAGTATATATGTCTAATAATTTTTTAATGAGCACATTCTTTCAACACTACACATGAATGAATCCAATTTTATATCCTTGAAGTGCTGTACCAGTGCTGGCTGGAGGTATTAAGTCTGAGTTTATTAACTAGATATTTATTTAGCATTCAGAGTAATTTGTGAATTTGTTTTGTATTTATAAAATTTGTACCTTGAAAATGTTCTTTAATTTTTTTAAACATTTTATTGTGTTTTTGTTTTATATCTCTTAACTTCCTTCATGATCAATAAAAGGTAACACCCTCCCTTTTCCCTGACAGTTCTTCCAGTTTTACAGAACTGTATTATAAGTTTCTATGTACAACTTTTTAAGTGTACAAATAAAGTGATACATTTTTTTCAAGTATTCTGAATTTCTGGAATTTTTATAAATCAGAATTGGACTTCCACATGTGATACATAGGAACCAATGTTTTATTATACCTGAATCTTTAGAACAGTGGCTTGCATCTTTTTCCACCCCGGCCCTGAAGGAGTAAGATACCTCCCATGAGTAACAGCAGACATTTGATGGCAGGGATTCTCATTAAAATGAGAAAAGTAATTGTAGAATACACCCACTTAGTTAAGAAACACCACTCTGGAAATTTTTGAAAAATAAAAGTGCTATTTCTTAGGTGTGGAAAAGATAGAGTGGCCTCAGTTTTGTAGGAGTAGCTTTTCCTTATTTGGGAAGTTACCCCTCTTTACTTTCATTTCCTTTTCAGGTACTTGGAGATTATCAAATTCTCTAGATTCTTTGCATGAGTATGTTCAGATCTATAAGTTTTAGTAAATTTTTAATCATTTCATATGCCAATAACCAGATTTCTTTAAAAGTTTATTTAGCATTTAAATATTCAGGAGGGAATTCTAAAATATAATTTTAAAGTAAATTATCTGATTAATATTCTTTATTTGTTAATGTTAATAACAAGTAACTTTTATATTTGCTTTTCTTCTACAAGGGATGCATTGATTGGTTGCCTCTTGCACATCCCCAACTGGAGACCTGACCTGTGACAGAGAATCAAACCCGCAACATTTTGGTTCACAGGCCATCATTCAGTCCCCCGAGCCACACCAGCCAGGGCTTATTTTATTTTTTAGTTCCACATAAAAGTGAACTCATATGGCATTTGTCTTTCTCTGATTTATTTCACTCAGCACAATACCCTTCAGGGGTGTGCAGCCTGCAGCTTATGGACCACATGCAGCCCAGGAGGGCTATGAATGTGGCCCAACACAAAACGTAGTTACTTAAAACCTTTTCTTTGCTCATCAGTTATTGTCAGTGTTTACATGTTGCCTCAGACAACTCTTCTTCCAGTGTGACCCAGAGATGCCAAAAGGTTGGGCACCCCGCCTAGATCCATCCATGTTGTTGCAGATGGCAAGATTTTATTCTTTTTTCTGGCTGAGTCATATTTCACTATATATACAGGGGTGGGCAAAAGTAGGTTTACAGTTGCGAGTACACAAAACAATTTATTCTTATTATTTATTTGTATTGCAACTGTAAACCTACTTTTGCCCACCCCTGTATGCACCAGTTTCTTTATCCGTTCATCTATTGATGGACACTCAGGTTGCATTCATATCTTAGGCATTGTAAATAACACTGCAATGAACATAGGGATGCATGTCTTTTTAGTGTTCGGGGTTTCTTTGGATGAAATACCCCGAAGTAGAATTGCAGGGTCCTTTATCACTTTTTATAGTCTGTTTAAAAGTCTGTTTTTGTCTGGTGTAACTATTGATATCCCAGCTTTTTTTGTTTGTCTCCATTCCCATGAAATATCTGTTTCTATCCCTTTTCTTCAGTCTGTGTGTCTTTCAATCTGAAGTAAGTCTCTTGTAAACAGAATATGTAAGGGTTTTGTTTTGTTATCCATTCAGTCAGCATATATCTTTTGATTGGAGCATTTAATCTATTTACATTTAAAGTAATGTTGATAGATACATAGTTATTGCCATTTTATTATCCTTATTTTTATCATTTTTTTCTTCTTACAGAAGATCCTTTAACATTTCTTGTAATACTGGTTTGGTGATGAACTCCTTCAGCTGTTTCTTTTCTAGGAAGCTCTTCATCTGTCCTTCAATTCTAAATGATAGCTCTGCTGAGTAGCATAAACTTGGATGTAGGTCCTTGCTTTTCATCACTTTGAATATTTTGTGCCAGTTCCTTCTGGCCTGGAAAGTTTCTGATGAGAAATCAGCTGGCAGCCTTATGGGGACTCCCTTGCAGGTAACTAACTGCTTTTCTCTTGCTGCTTTTGAGAGTCTCTCTTTGTCTTTAACCTTTGCCATTTTAATTACGATGTGACTTGCTGTGGGCTTGTTTGGGTTCATCTTGTCTGGGACTCTACACTTCCTGGACTTCAAGGTCTATTTCCTTCACCAGGTTAGAGTAGTTTCGTCATTTTCTCAGATAGGTTTTCAATTTCTTGCTTTGTCTCTTCTCCTTTTGGCATCCCCATTATGTGAATATTAGTACACTTGAAATCTCCTTAAACTATCCTCACTGTTTTGGATTTTTTTTCTTTTTGCTGTTTTGTGTGTTTTCTGCTTATTTATATTCCAAATTGCTGATTTGATCTTCACTTCATCTATTCTACTATTGATTCCCTGTAACGTATTCTTCATTTAAGTTACTGCATTCTTTATTTCCAACTGGTTCTTTTTTATATTTTCTATCTCCATTTTTATGTTTCCTATCTCTTTGTTGATGTTCTCACTCTTCAACAAATTCGCCTACCCTTCCTCTAAGTTCCTTGAGCATCCTTATAACCAGTGTTTTGAGCTCTGCACCTGATAGATTCCTTGTCTCCATTTTATTTTTTTCTAGTTTTGTTCTGTTCTTTCGTTTCAGACATGTTTCTTTGTCTCCTCATTTTGGCTGCCTCCTTCTGCTTTTCCTCTGTATTAAGTAGATCAGCAACATCTCCCGGTCTTGGTTGAGTAGCCTCCTGGAGTAAGTATCCTATAGGGCCCAATGGCACAGCCCTTCCTTTCATCTGAGCTGGTTGCTTCAGGCGCCCCCCGCCACCCCATGTGAGCTGTGTGTATCCTCCTGCTGTATTTGAACCTTGATTGCTGTTGGTGTATCAGTGGGAGAGAGTTACCCCCCGACTGATCAGTTTTGAGGACTGGCTTCAACCACAGTGGAGGATCTGCTATGCAGGCACTGACGCCACTGAACCAGACTCATCTGGTGCCTGATGAGTTCACCCCTTGATAGTGTTGCTTGTGGAGGTGGTTGGGTGGTGCTACAGCGTGGTCTGAAGATGGACACCTGGTGTGCTAGCTCCAGGGCCTTGTTCAGTTCAAGGTCAGCTACCACCTGTGCTTGCCCAGCGCCACTCAGCATGAGCTATAGGGCAATCTGCAGATGGCTACTACTTGTGCTTGGAGGTGCCTGGAAGAGGCCAGGCTGCGAACTAAGGCCAGTTACTGCTAGTGCTGGGCCCGGGACCACTTAGCAAGAGGTACAGGGCACTCTGAGGCCAGGTGCTGCTTGTTTGGGGCTTGTGACCCCTTGAGAGCTTTTAGAAAAAATCTCAGCATGGTCATTTGTATGGAAAAGCCTCTGAAAATGGCTAAGGAGGGCCCAAAAGTTGGGTGGTATGGGGTTTCAGTGAATCACCAGGGTGAAGTGAACAGCGTTAGCCAGGTTGATGGAGACTCAGACATGGCACCTGCCTGTCAAGCTCTATGTGGGGAGGGCTCAGCAAATGAACAATGGCCTCTGCCAGCACTTCTGTCTAGGAGAAAGGTGTCCCTGCAGCTCTTGCTGGACCATTCCATTCTTCCCTGTGTGTTCCTGGTGCCTTTCAAGCAGCTGCCTCAGCACTGGAGCTCAGAGAGAGTCAGTCAGTGAGGAAGTCTGTGCACAGATGGGCCTTTTAAGAGGAACGTCTGGGACTCCAGCAGCCCCGCCTCCCTCAGCCACAATTCTTGCTGTTTTTTATAGCCAGGAGTTATGGGAACTTCTCTTCCTGGCACCAGAATCCTGGGCTGGGGGGCCTCGTGTGGGGCTGGGACCCCCTTGCTCCTCAGGCAGGACCTCTGCAGCACAATACCCCTCCCATGAGTGTGGGACCAGACCATTCCTCTACTCCACCCCTCCTACCACTCTCACTGTGGCTTTTTCTTTGTATCATTAGTTATAAGACTTCTGTTGAGTTAGATTTCAGGTGGTTCTCAATATTTGTTCTTTAGTTACATTGTAATTTTGATGTAGTTGTGGGAGGATGCATTTACCTACTCAGCCATCTTGACCAGAAGCCCCAAAACATGTTAGAAGAAATTTAATACCTGTGCCAAGCTTTGAAGGTGACTGTTCTTACAAACAGTTCGTTGTCTCATTTGTTGCTTCTTTCTCCTCTGTATTAAAATGCTAAAATGCTTAGGCTTTTTCTAGAGAGAATAGATTTGGTGAATTTCACACATTTGGGTACATTGTTTGACCTAAAAAATGGGCAGAATGCATAGGTTAATTTCACTAACAATAATAGTAAGATTGTACTTACTATTCTACGTTAGCCTTTACATTCACTGTTCAAGAGCTTGCACTGTTAAGATATCAAAGCAAACCTCTAGGTTAGAATAGATATGCAGAACAGCAGTGTATAAATAATTTAATGTTATGCAAATAACCAAGCAACCCTTAACTTTCTATTCATTTCTTTTTTCAGTAAAAGTTTTGTCTGGGGAGCCAGCAACCATTTCTATCAAGGAAATTTGAGAAAATACGTTCAGTGTAATGATGAACAAATCTCTAAAACTTCAGGTTGTGACTTAAGCCTTTGATCTAGTCAGTATTAGAGGTATATTCAGTACTTTTTTCCCCAGCAAAATGAAAACTTTACTACTTCTAGTCATAAAATTAAGGAAGAGTCACTGTCCAAAAAAAAGAGAAAACAATAAATATATGAAACAAAAATAAATTTGGGCCCTGGCTGGTGTGGCTCAGTGGATTGCGTGCCAGCCTGCAAACCAGGGGTTCGCTAGTTCGATTCCCAATCAGGGCACATGCCTGGGCTGTGGGCCAGGTCCCCAGTTGTGGGCATGTGAGAGGCAACCACACATTGATGTTTCTCTCTCTTTCTCCCTCCCTCCCCCTCTCTCTGAAAGTAAATAAAGCCTTTTTTAATAAATTTGGTATATAATTTTTTAGATTATTTTCTTCAGCAAAAATGGGATCGGGTTATACAAATCATATTTTAAGCAGCATTTTCACTTAGTCCAATACCTTGTAGATACTTAAATTCATTTATGTGCTGCCAGTGTTCTGTTGAATCTGGGACTCATTCAGAACCTCATTTGGAACCCTTCTCTCAGATATCCCAGTCCTGCATTTATTTAACCAGTTATCTGATGAAGGTTATAAAAAGTTATTAATTCCCTTGGGATATTTTGGTTAAATACAATTAACTCAAGTTAGTAATAATTTATATATATATATATATATACATATATATATATATAAAACAGCTGTTTCTCTTATTAGATAATGATCTGCTAATCAGAAGAGTGACAAACTAAAAAATGGGTAATGGGGCAATGTAGTATTTCTACAGCTTATAGACATTTAATTTTAAATATTTTCTTACCTTGGTTTCTTGTGGTATTTTTTTTAAAGATTTTATTTATTTATTTTTAGAGATCTAAGAAGGGACAGAGATAGAGAGGGAGAGAAACATCAATGTGTGGTTGCCTCTTGTGTGCCTCCTACTGGAGACCTGGCCTGCAACCCAGGCATGTGCTCTGACTGGGAGTCAGACCAGTGACCCTTCGGTTCACAGGCCAGCACTCAATCCACTGAGCCACACCAGCCGGGGCTCTTGTGGTATTTTTTCTTGCGCCTGATCCCATACACTTTTTACTGTTCAGTCTACTCAGTCTTCTAGGACAGGGCTTAGCAAATTCTCTGTAAAGGTCAAAACAGGAAATATTTAAGACTTTGCCAGCCATCTTTGCTGTTATCCTCTGCCATTGTAGCACAAAAGCAGCCAGAGACAATACAGAAACTAATGTGTGACTGTGTTACAGTAAAACTTTATTTGGGGGAAAAAAAAATTGGTGAGCAGGGTTTGGCCTGCTGGCTGTAGTTTGCTGATCCCTGACCTGGGATACATAATGATAGAGGTTGTTGATACAAAGGCATTTGGCAAACAGGGAGAACTCTTAATTCCTTTCAGTAGTCCTTGGTCTGGCTACTCCTTAAAAGTGGCGATTCACCCGTACTCTCTCATCTTTGGCTCTCTTTTATTCTAGATCTGTACATAACCCCCAAGCAATCACATTCAGTCCCATAGGGAAACTTAGCTGGACCTCAGAAGCTATGCTGGACCTCTGCTTCTACCCAGGAAGGTGGAATTGGTACAGGATCTGACACCCTGCTGTAAACAACTAGAAAACTGAACAAGCTATCAATAAACTTTTCATACATTGGAACACAGGCAATACAGATCTCGGCGGCATCTATCTGTGCTGTACCTCTACTTCTAAATAACAAAACCAAGCAGCTCAATTTCTTATTTATAAATTCCCTTTCCTTATTACCTACAATGGGATTAGCCTGGCCAGCACAGTCTGACACCATCCTGTCAGTCTCATCCGTCACTTCCCACCACACCACCTATGTATCGGTTCCTGTCACACTAGACTTTGTTATTTCTCACATATTAGGACTCTTCTAAGACTACGTACGTGCCTTTTCACTTGCTGTGCCTCCCACCTGAAATGTCTTTCTACCTCCACTTCACCAATCAGGAGCACATAACTTAAAAGCTTGTTTAAAACACCCAGAACAGAGTTTCTGTTTGGGATGATGACAAGCTCTGGAAATGGAGAGTTGTGATGGTTGCATGACAGTATTAATGTACTTAAAGCCACTGAATCCTACACTTCAAAATAGTTAAAGTGGAAAGTTTTATGTTGTATATATTTTACTGCAATGTATTTTAAATGGTAAATTTTGTTATGTATATTTTACTGCTATAAAATATATAAATAAGCGTTAAAAACACCCAGCAATGCTAACTAAAATACAATGAGAATTTGTTAAAATTCATACTGCGCAAGTACAAAAGAGAGTGCTTGACGAACTGGTCTGGCAGTGCCGTGGGCTGACGCTGCAGCCACCCCGGTGAGGAGGGGCGGCAGGTGAGGGGGAGCTGATGGGCTTAATTCTGCAGGGGCTTGGTCACAAAACCTACATGGAGATAAGTCCTGGGACTCAATCAAATCAGATTTGAACTGAAAACCCTTATAAAACCAAAACCCACAGAAAACTATTCCTGTACTGAAAACGTAGACAGACCCTGGCCTGGTAGCACAGTTGGCCAGAGCATCATCCTGATACACCAAGGTTGCAGGTTTGATCCCTGGTCAGGGCATCCCTCCCTCCCTTCCTCTCTCTCTCTAAAAATCAGTAAATAAA